>WAAG01080632.1:0-64058 GCA_013390105.1 Tichodroma muraria
GCATATGCAAAAAAGAAATTAGTGTATAGCACAAAGTACCGAACTTCATTAAGTGCTTTTGTCAATTAGAAAATACAGCAGATTTTGCATAGCAAAAGAAGGAAATTAGGGCATCCTGTTAACAAAGGCTTTGGCTAAGTCCTGACAGAGGCTCTGAAGCTACCTAATAGCTACAAACTACCAGGTAGCCCTGTGGGGGATACACAGGCTGGACACACCTCTTCCCTTTGGAGAGGACCACAGCTCTCAGATAAGGATAATGATTTTTGTTCTTAGGAGCCAGTGTGAGATGTTCTCCTGCCCAAGGGACAGAGCTAATGCTTAGCAGAGCCCTGTGTGGTTCCCTTTCCTGCATCTGCTTAGATCAGGGCAGCATCTGCAGCATCTGACAAACAATTTGAGCCATGAACTGTATCTGTGGTCATGCTCTGATAAATCTGGGAGCCTGAGCCGATTTCACTTTTGTTAACTCCCTCTTTAGGCAGGAGATGTACTTGGAGGTGCATTGTGTTTTACATTTCATTAAACACATCTTTTCTCTCTTTAGTAAATAAACACCAGTAGGGCGTAAAGGCCCCTTATCCTTTAGGTTCCAACACATGGATTGGTGAAGGAGTGCTGGTCACATCTGATGGAAACTGCTCCCTGCCACGTACAGATACAGAGATAGCAGGAGTGGATGTCTCAAGGAGCAATCGTAGGGACAGCTACTGGCATAAGTCTATGCAAAAACATGTTCCATCTGCTCATCCTGGTCAGCAAAGTCGCTGACAGCTCTCAGGACGTGAGGGACATCACCCTGCCTGACAGGTGAAAGCCCAAGCCTCGTTAAATCCTCTCGCAGTGAGCTTTATGTCCCTTGCAGAGGGGACCTGACAGTCCTTGCTCTTCTCACTCCTTCAGTCATAATAACTCTGGGGGAAGAGGCAGAACAACTTTCCTTCAGGAAACCTTTAAAACAGAGTCCAATTTACATCAACAGTTTCTGTATATACCTCATTGATAGCCATGAATACACAAGTAGCTGGTGAACACGTTATGTTGAACTGGAAAACTTTCCCAACCTGGTGTTTCTCTCTGCTTGACAAAAGCACTGAGGTTTCCTGTTTGGGCTGCTTTGGTCTACTGGATTTACTGCTTCTAATCCTTTCTCTCTTAAGACAGAGCAACTAGACAAGGCACATTTTTTGATGAAACTGCTTCTATCAAAAAAGAGAGATAAGAATGTTGTTATTGTTGATGTCTGCATTGTATTCCTGTAGCACCAACGTAATCATGGTTGGGAGCCCTCACAGGGAATATCACCCAGGCATAAGAAAGAGGCAACAGATGGATTCAGGAAATAAATGGAGAGTCAAATACCATAGGGAGACAATATTTGGTGAAAAGAAAAGGAGAGGTCAAAGCATACCAGCTGTATAATCACTCAAAATTTCCTGTCATGATATGGGAAAATGGCTTTAGGAAGGGATATGAAGGCAGGCAACAATTAGCTCTGTGAATGCTGATAGGAAGCTCATGTTAAGCATAAAGATCTGTGTTTGAAAACATAATAGATGCAGGCTGATGTCACTGGAGAAAAGTGTGAAACATCAGTTCTAAAAGGGGGAAGACAACAACAGAGACAGGAATAATACCTTGTTCTAGCAATGACATAGGGAAAATGCCCCTGATGAAATGAATACAGATACTTCAAATTCATTTCTTGCCCAGATAAGAATATCTTTTAGAGAGTAGCCAACATCTGTGGAACACTTGTTTTGTCTGTCATAATACTTTAGGCTACAGCTAAGAATAGAATTGGCAGCATGAAGGGAAACAATAAAACAAATGGTGTATTTTTATAGTATTTTAGTCCAGACAAGAGCAAAAGGCACTAAATGTTCACACAATAAAAAACAATGCCAACAATTTCAAACTGATAACTCAGATTAGTCCCTGCAGATTTGAGTCCATGACAGAACCAGAACTTGGAAAGGTCAGATACAGAGGTCTAAAAATCCAAAGCTGGAAACTGAGATGGCAGAGGGTCCTCTCATTGTAGGCACATCTTTGTCCCTGCCAGCTAGAGATGAAGCCCCAAACTCGTGAAAGCATCAAGCTACGAGGTTGATAAAAGCCAGCAGAGGCTTTTAGGCTATTGCTTACCACATAAGCCTTAACACCACCCACAATTAAACACTGTCTTATAAACATAAATAAAGATCAGATAAAGAAGATATTGGAAAGTTAAAAAAAAAAAAAAGGAAAAAAAATTGGTATCAATTTTTTAATCTTTCAACACTTTTACATCTAGAAGGAATACACACGTAGCTTTGGACAGTATAGTTTCAGGATAGTTTTGTAGAAAATTGGAAGCTAGCCTGCCCAAAGAAAAAGGGATTTGGCTATGACATATAAATTTCGACTCACAGGGCCAGAATTTCAGTTAATGTAAACAGTTTCAGCTTTGGTGACTTCATGCATGCTATGCTCCTTTAACAATGGAGCAAAAATGAGTTACACTTGCTGAAGATCGCACCTGCATTGTTCCAAACTATTTGGAGGAGTCAGAAGTGTAAATGCTCAGCATTTAAATTTGCCCAATGGCAACAAATGGGTATTTAGATCTTTCCAGGCACTTGGATCACAGAGAACATCATTTGAAGGACATGGATGATATGTTTTCAGTAATTGCCATCTAATTTCAATCTGTCTCTCTCCATTTAGTCCTTTTTTATTGCTTCCTCCTCCTCCGGTCAATCCCACCCTCAGCCTCAGGGAACTTTATATTTCTCTCCTTGGCTGGCCCCTTTTAATAAGGCCATGCCTTGTTATTTTATTTCTCCCTAAGTAGTCCCCTGTGTCTGGGAGCATTTCCTCTGAAAATCTGACTGCATCTTCCAAAGCTGAGATATGAAAGTCTTTGGGCAGGATTTGTTCTGAAGGAGGTTAAGAGGCACAGTTGGACTGACCATCAGCTGGCTGTCTGAAAAGCAGCCACTCCTGATGTCACCCAGTGGCAACCAGAAAGGACTTTCTGTGCAAAAATCCCCATTTTCTTCTTGTGGATTTTTATAAGCTTTTGCTTGTAGATGTCTTAATTCTTGAGATATATTGTAGCTGTTCACAGTATTCAACATTCAGAATATTATAAGAAGTTAGAGTCAAATCCTACTTGCATTTAAGTTATAGCAGATGTGTCACTGACTTTAATAACTGCAATATCAGACCGTGGAATATTATTTTTGGTGAACCTGTATGCACTTTTTTATAAATGTACACAATGCATAACAGTTTCACTGAAACTGCTTTATGTTTTATGCAGTCAAATTATTATCACTGCTCAGTGTCTCCAATTTTCCAGTCAGCTCTGTCTACTTTTTGAATTTCTAAGCTTGCTGAATCATTGCAGTGCCTGAGTCACGCTTGGCATTACTGCATTATATTGTCAGATGTAAGAAAAGAAAAATAATACCATTTATCATAAACATTTATCATAAACATAGATTTTTAAATCTATCATATACAAGCAATGATTATGTGTTCTTAGTAATATTGCTTTAGGCAAGAAACAGTCACAAAAAAGTTTCCTGATTTCTATAAAAGAGTGAAAACTCAAAACAAATAATTGATGCATCTGTAGGCATTAATCCACCATTTATCTTTGCACATCTTAGACAGGAGCATTCAAGATCCCATGTGCTTTATGAGGAAGTGAGAGTGTGACTTGGTATCCTGGGCACACCTTTTCCAGCTCTTATAGACCTGTATTTGTTAAGAGTCACCTTTTATCCTAAAGGTGACTGCTGAACGTAGTGAGGGAAGGGAGTGTGACTTCTCTACAAACCCAAGAGATTAATGAGATTATTTCACATGAATGTCATACCTAAAATCTGGCATTTCCTTTTGACAGGATAGAAAAAACAGTCCTTTGGAGAGGAAAGGGAAACATAAAAAAACCTTACTATGCACTGGATGGTTCCCATTTAACTTTGATTTCAATGTCTTATTACTTTTTTGAATTTTGTCTATTCAGACTGATATACGAATCTGGCATAAATCAAGCTAGTTCTCTAATTCACATTAGAGTCATAACAACGCTCGTAGAATTTAAAATTTCCACTGAAGAAATATATTCATCCATTTCTAAGAAAGAGACACAGGAAAAACTGCTTGCATCCTAAGGGAAGTCCAGTATGTGAGAGACACCTTACTATGTTTTAGGAGGAACCCTGGCTTATGTCAAATATCCCAGCCCCTTTTGTGTTACTCAGCCATATTTCCCCAGCCACCTGCACTGTTGGTCTGTACAGCCTGTGCCAAAGCCTTTGCCACAGCCCCGCAGGGGTCACTGCCCAGACCTCACCCTCCCGAGAGGCACCCTCAGACCTCTCCCAGCCCCCTTCCCCCAGCCTTCCTCAGTCCACTGCAGCTCTCAAGCATTATGTATGACACCAGAGGGGTGAAAAGAACCTGCGCAACGAGATTCCTCAGGAACAAGAGAAAAAAAGAATTTGCTTTCCTCCCAGCAATCAGATGGGTTAAACTCAGACTTATGGGGACAACACAGCACTGAATGAGTTAAAAGTTTCCTTCCTGCACCCCCAGAGTGTCTGCTATTGAATTAGCAGATGTATTTACACACCCTCACCTGAAAAGCTGAATGAGTTGTTAGCACTAGGAAAACACAGAAGATACGACGTGTTTTTGTGATTAAATATTATCTTATAATGTATTCAATGAGCTAACTAGATAAAAAGTACTTCTTCATTTCTTCATGCTTGATTTTTCAGCCTTAATCCTCTTTTAACATCTTTGCCTGTAGCCTTTTCTGAAGCAAAAAATGTCCTATTGAGTGATAATTTTCAAAGTGAGAATGGTATTATAAACATTTATAAGGTAAGCTTATGGGACTGTGTCCTATATTTGCTGGTCACAGTCGGTGCATTCCTATTGTGCCTAAAACCAGCTTGATATTTATGCTATTCCTAAATTGTTCTTGCCTTTCCACCAATAGACAACCAATTATTATGAACCAGGAGAATGTTTTCAGCCTCACGCTTTAAAAAGTATTTCCAAGAAAGACATTTAGTCACAGCCTTGTGTGCAGCCCCGAGTGATGGTTGTAGCAGAAATACTGAGCAAGCCTCTCAGACTTTGACTAATTGCTGACTGCTCACTTTGTGAAGCTGGAGCTGAGCTCCAAACACACACAGCTCTGCAGGGATATGAATCAGAGCAGGAGCAATTAGTTAAAAAAAATAATCAGAAGCGGTTAAAAATAAAACACGTGATATTTTTTGAACTTAATTGTCCAAAATTATGCATCTTCAATCTTTGCCCTGTATTTAGTCACTCGTGGAATGAAACATGCATCAATTTTCTTTGTGATAATAGGCACTTGTGTCTAGAGTCTTGATTTGCACGTGTTAGTTAAGGTTTGTACGTAGAAAATAGAAAATGTCATGGGAACACTTGGGGTACAGACCACGATTTTTAGCTACAATTATGATTACAAAATACTGAAGCTGAACATAAGATGTGATAAAGAGCACAAAAACAAACACCAAAATACCCATGAAAAAATATTGCTCTCTATTGGAAAAGAGAGAGGATAAGGACACAATGAATCCACGTGACATCTCCCTGATGGTCACAAGGAAAACAGAGCACCTCATCAACTGCAACCAAGTTAAGCTTGTTTAAAATGGCAGCTGGACCCTTTGCTGCTACACAGAAACCCAAACAATATTAGCAAGGCCCCGGCAGACGCTTGTTCTCCGCAGTCCAGGGAGACCCTTCCAGAGCAATAACGTGAGGTGAGGCTGCCCGAGGGCGGGGCGGGGGCTCGGGCTGGAGGCTGACCCGCAGCGAGGACCCGGGCGAAGGCGGGCCCTGCCGCCGAGGCTCCTGGGGAGCTGTGCCGGGGCTGCCGGGGACGGCGAGCAGCGGGCGAGCGGCAGGCGGCCCCCGGCGCCGCGGGCCTGTGGGCAGCGTGTCACAGGCGGGACCAGAGCAGTGACGGGGCAGCCCCCGCCCAAAGGACCAAACGCTCTGCGCTACGGCAAACAGATCTGCTATTCCCAGAACAAAAAAAGAAAACCAACCAGAAAGCTTGAAAAAGCTGCAAAATATGACAGTGTTATTTGAGACACGAACATTAATCCCTCAAGGTATTTTCTTAGTTCATCCTCCTTTCCTCTACTTTTCCTCAGACTTTCAGATGCTTTATGAAAAGGATGAAAAAAATCTTAAAAGTTCTATTTTGGATTGAAAACTCCTTTCTTTCTCACTGCCCCAGGATATATTTGATTCCAATAAACTACATGAAAAATCTTTTTGGGATTTTCTGATATCCTCTCTGTCCTGACCTATTACTGTATCCTCTTTCAACACTTTGTGAGGACAGCAATGTAATAAGTGGATATTTGGAGGCTCCCTGCACACATGGAGCTCAGATGCAGCTGCTAACCAGCAAAAATCAGGTTGTTGCCTACAGTGAGGGATAAAGTTTTTTTGGTGGGTTTGGGTTGGGTTTTTTGGGTTTTATTTTTGTTTGTTTGTGTTTGTTTTTTAGTTACATAAGGAGTATTCAAACAAGGATAAAAATTGTTTAACAAACATCAAGACTTCAAGATGTATAAAGTGAGATCATGACTGATTGGGGGACAGAAGAGAGGCAGCCATTAATTCTCAGCTTTTTAAACTGGAAGTTGGAAAATAAACCCATTACTTGGATTCTCATCCCAAGGCTTTCTCTTGGCTCTTGTCAGGGAATCTTGTTGTTAATTCTTTGGGTTTTTTCCTCACAGTATTATTCCCACAGTGCCTCTTCCCAGCTAAAGGTTAGGAGTTAGTTTTGTTATTTTCCAAAAGTGTTTGTCCTCAAACAAATACTCCTTGCCACCATCTTCAGTTATCATGAATAAAGATAAATGAAGCTGGCATGAGAGTGTAAGGAAGGACAAAAGTAATAAATAATAGAGCAGAAAATAAATATATTTAAGCGCTGCAGTATGCAATAGGTTGGAGAGGATTTATAGCATTTTCTTAAAAGATATGCAGCTTTCCAAAAATAGCTGGGTGGCTACTGTAATCTGAACTTTCTAAACATTTCCAAACTATGAAATACAAGTTTTGTGTCACTTGATACAAAAAAATTAAAATTTCCATTTAAAAATGTTTGTTTATTGAAATTGACTTTTCTAGCTCATTCCGTTCTTTGAAGTTTTCCAGATCAAAAAAAAAAGTGAAAAAAAGATATTTCTTCTCCAAAGATCAACATTTGGAATGAAAGTGCTTTGTATACAGATAAAACTGTTCTGCTGCATTTAGTTCTCCTAGTTAAATGCAGGTCTGTCTGTGGCTCCTGCATTTCATTTCTCAGTGGCAGAGTTCTGCAGAGGGTCCATTCAGATCTCTCTATAGGAAATTCCCTGACCTTGCTGGAGCACCGCAGGAATTCTATGTATAAAGGTTTAAAAGTTCACATTCTGGTATGGTTCTGTTTTCCAATTTAATCTTTTTTTTTTTTTTTTAAGATCTATTCAATGTCTTTGTAAGGCCAAATATGAAGCAATCGTCATTAACACCTTGATTATCATAGATCAGCCCATTCAGTACTTCTCATTTAAATTTTAGATATACACAGATATATATGTATTACATAAACATGTATACACACCCATTCATACAAATCCTTTCTAGAAGTACTTCTGGGGAAATAACAGATTTCTTTAAGTTTTAACCCCTTTAAATTTCCTTTGCATTTTCATAGGCATTTGAAATGTTCCATTTTTTAAAAACCCTCTTTGAACTCACACAAGAGGATTAGCTCTTTAAATTGAAATCACACATTAGGTGCATGTGAATTAATTAGCAATGAAGGGAGTACCTTTCAAAGGGAATTAATTCCTTTCAACAGAAATCAAGCTCCTTTAGAACAGGGCTGGGTTTCTTTCTTTTTTTTTTTTACTTCTTCATATAATTTTTCTCTTTTTGGCTCTTGCAAGTACTCGGCTATGACTTTCCTAGTCAGCACACCCCAGCGGGGCAAGGAAGTCCTCTCACAGAGAGACTTGATAATTTATTACACTGCATCAAGCCAAGCTCCTGTTTGTAGAGGTGTTACACATCTCCATATAAGAGTGCCACAATTTTGAAAATATAGCTATATATGTATACAGATTTTAGCCTATATTTTGAAGAAAACTTTGTGGCTTAGTGCACTCTGAAAACCCTCTTATTTCTGGAATTTGCCATAAAGATTAATGGGTTCAATTAAAAAATCATTTCTTTTATTATAAGTATTCAATTCTCAGTATATTATCACTTGGAAAGTGAAGTATTTCAGGTAAAGGGAGACACAGAATGTGCAAGCACCAACTGCTGAGAACTCAATTATTAACAGGCTTGATCTGTAACTTGCACGATTCCTTTTTCCTTTCCCTTAAAACACCAAGTTTGGCTTCCACTGAGAACAGAGCCCAAAGTCTGTGTCCCACTGCATTCCTTTCTCCCTCAACTTCCCACAGAGATTCACTGACCAGAGTGAAGGGCCTTTGCCTTCCATATACTTTCTAATCCATTCCACACTTCTGATTTCACTGTGGAGAGCTGGAGGAAAGTAGTTTATCTAGACAGTGACATAATAGTCTATCCAGACCAGTTATAATAGCTCATACTAATTTACATTAAAATGTACATATGTATTTTAAATTACTTTTGACTAATCTCTCATGTCCTCAAATATTATTCTTATTTTTATTATTTATTTAGATACAAAACATTAATGGACTTTTATTCACAAAGTGGTTGTACTCAGAGGATCTCTTCTCAGGTAAGGCATGACAGTAAGAAAAAAATATGTTAGTTCTAATTTACTGAGCCTGAGGGGGTTCACAGCTCAAAGCAAGCGCTTTAAAACTCAGTTAGAGACTGAGGGTTTAGGATCCTTGATTGCTGCTAAGCTATAAACTCAGGAAAAGACTGACTTTACTTGCACCATTTCTGTGTAGCTGCTTTAAACTCACTCTGGGTCCCCTGTCCTTTGCTGAGCAGGACATTGGGGAGCTCACCCCAGGATTTACTGAACAGTGTCTGAGCTGCTGAGCTTTCTCACCAGGGCTGGACCAGCTGAAGCTAAATTTTAATGGCACAGCTCCCCAGCTCTATTCCAGCTGGGTTTTGCTTACCAGTACTTTTCCATCTGGGAGCAAAACACAGGTGTAAGAGAGGTCCATCATGACCGTGCCCAGGCTATTCCATTGTGTGTGGGCTCCTGATACAATAGTGTCCCAGACAGGATTGAAAATATGTGAATCCTCCCTCCAAAATCTCACAGGAGGAATGAAAACTTGCACCAGTCACAAAGCTCTTTGGAAAGACAAGTATGAAAATGTTCCAAAACCCCCTCAGGTCAAATGAAAAATTTACATTCAAAATACAGGTAAAAGAAAAGGCATTTGTATGGGGAGTTTGCCAAATAAACCAAAGTGTTGAGAAAGATGACATGGCATTATTACTAAAGTTCTAATCCAAGTTGGAGGATAAGCAAAACAATCTGACCTGCTTTTCTCTTAGCCTTATTCTTGTAAGTTTGCTTGCACTAAGAGGTTCCTGGTTTGAGAGAAAGCCCTATTTTGACACTTCATCCTAGATTAATGTCACTTTGCCAGTCAGTCATATTGTTTCTATGACATGCTGTGATAAAACGTGTTGGGAAGACACGAATTTTTAAAATAGAAGCAGACATCTCCCAAAACGAGTCCCCTTCAAATTCTGAGGAATCCTGAATACCAAGAAACTTGACTTTTTCTGGGAGGGATGACTGATACTGGCTTTGCTGATATGGGATTTAGAAGATTTATGTTTGATTTGTGGCAGATGTTGGTCCCTGCTATGGTTCAGTAGAAGTTATTTAATGCCTCAGTGCCTCATCTGATGGAAGGGAGCCCTCACTCAGGCAAGTTTAGAAACTGCTCTGAGCAGAGTGCAGCACTCAGATAATTGAGGATGCAAACCAAACAGCCTCCTACGCAGTTTTGCCCTGATTTGGTAGCACTGCTTTTGACCTAAATAGACAAATATTTCAAAATCTAATGTTGTACGGGGGATAATTCTAAACTGTCTTGGTAATGGTCTTTTGTGGGAACAAATCAAGCCTGTGCCATGGATAACCTGCCTTAGTGTACTGGAAACATTGCAGACAGTTCTCTTTGTCAAAACAGGACCTTGTATTAGAGATGAGGCTTTTTTCTTAAGTGGAAGCAGCCGTCAACCTCCAGGATGTGGTGAAAGATCCATGACCCCAAAGTAAACCAGATTTAAGGTAGAGGGGTAACAGCTATATAGCCATGAACAAGTAAGGGTTGAGTGCAAATAGAGCAGTTTTTTATTAGCCAGATTAATGTTCTGAAGAGCAAGGTGAGTAAGTGCTTTTCCACAGTGGAAGGATTCCATGGACATTGCTTTGAGGACAGCTGGTGACGGGAACACCACCACTCTCAGTGGATCCCTACTGATTAAAAATTCAAACAAAAATTTGAAGGAGAAGAAGGAAGTGCTGAAAAGTTACAACATTTAGGGGGAAAAAAAAAGACATTCAGGAAAAGTTGGTGTCCTGCTTAATTCAGGGACAGCAAATCCACTCATGCTTATAACAAAGATGTTCAGAGAAGGAATGGAGAAAGTAGGACTATACGCACAAATGGATAAAAGTAAAAGAGAGGTTAAGAAATAATGGTGATGGACCCAGTGACTTTTGCTGTTCCAGTAATTACAGTTATTATGTTCCTAAGTTATGCAATTCTTTCATGGTTGTGGCTTGGATTCTATGAATAGGACCCTTAGTGTTAAAGTAAATCAGGACTTGCGCTACTTTTGGTTCTAAGCTAATAATTAAACAAACTGAAATAAACCCCCAACATTCTACATTCAAATCCTGCCCCCATGCTTGAATAGTAGAATGAGATGCAAGCTGCCAAAAATGGAGATACTCAGAGAGAAGCTGCTACTTTGTGCTAAAATCTTCCCCTGTCTGTATATACCTCAGCAGGAGGGTAATGATTCAGCCCTCGTATTTATTTAAGAACAAAGCCAAGGTTTCAAAAATTGATTAGGCCTCAAAAAAATCCAAGAATGGCACTAGATCAATTTAAAATAAGAATTTTTTAAAGCATACATTTTGGAGGGTTTTTTTCTACTTATATTTTTAATCTTTAGGATATACCTTCTGTAACACTTGCAATCTCAGTGCAAGTAAGACCCAAACATCTGTGCAACTGATCCCTCCTCTTCCTCACTCCTCTTTCAATGGGTTTCTTCTGGACAAGAGCTGGAATTCTAAGTACAACTTCAGAAACTGAAACTTTGGAGTTGAGATTTTTAAAGATTTTTGGCACCTCAATACAAAACCTACCATGCAGAGTGATTTTCTTCTTCTCTGGGTACTTTGATACATCTAAAAACCTGTCCCTGCTGCCTGTTTGTTCCTATCATGGACGCTACAGCTACAGTGAAAAGGCAAGGGCACGTCAGACCAAAGCACATAATTCCTGATAGAAAAGTGTGAGCAGCACCAGGTGGTATCTGCATTCAGCAGAAGGCTGAAATACTAGGACAGTCATCTCTCTTCTGGATTCCAGTCAGTCTGTGTTGGAAGCAATCCATGTTGGAGCACGCTGGGGCTCTGCTGCCACAGCCAGGGTTGGGAACTTGTGCTAAAGGGCAGCAGGGGCAGGACAGCACCTCTGGCACCATGTGGGGAAGGACCAACTCACCACCCAGGATCAGGAGAGGCTGGAAGGGACATCGCTCAAATGGAAAGAAGAAATTTGGATATTTTAGTTGAAGACAAGACAGATGGGCAGGTACCTCTCCTGCTTAGCTGTACCTCTCCTGCTCAGCTTGTTGCCTCTCTCTGCTCCACACAATAGACAACTGAAAACATTTTAGTACATACACTTCATCTCTAAGTGGATCACTTATTTTTCTTTCTTGACATTGGTTAATGCAGCAACATTAGGTTCCTGGGATTAGGCTACATAACACAAAATTAATTTTAAATTACAATAAAGTTAATTAGTGATTTTAATCTGTATCAGAGCACTGCAACTCCTGCTTTATTTCAGCCTTGTAAAAGCTGTAGATTTCCCATTGCACCATTCCCACCTCAAACATATGACAAGGTGCCTGAGGCCAAGACTTTACTGGGAGAAGGATTAATTGCCAAGCAGCTTTGAACAGTTACAAAATACAGGCTCTGCTGAGTCATGTGTAACACACAAACAACCTATTTTCCTTACTACAGTGTCTTTTTACTATTATTACATATTCTTCCTGCTTCATAAATGGTTTTGAAATCAATGGCTCTATTCATTTAAATGGGAATGAGTAAAAGATTGAGAGCAGTATGTAGAGTATAGCTGCTCATGGAAGGGTTGAAGGATCTTTTCACCACAGGAAGATTATCCCATGAGATGCATCAGTACCACCATTAGGTTTTCAGGCCAAGTTCTTTATTATACAGTTTCCTTGATATATATTGAGATATATATATTCCTTGTAACTGTAACACAGGTTCTCATTGAGTATCTCCAAAGGCTTTTCTTTAACACAACCAGCTGTTATTTGATATTTACTTTTACTAGTTAATTTGCAAGTGGAGTTCTGATTTCTACAGAAGATCCCAGACCTGATCCCCCACCAATATCTTTCTCCCTTCCTATCAGCAAATGCAGCACTTGCTAAAAGCACAGCAGATGCTTTGTCTGTAGAAACTGGATTAGTTAAGGGAATTGACAGTCTGGAGAATTTCCATGTTGACAGAGCTTTTTAGTTTCACATGAATGACAAGGGTCTGTGGAGCAGGGCTTGTGCATTTAGGTGAGTTTAGGGGAAAAGAGAAAATGGAACAAGCACTTCATATCTTCTGTTTCCATGCAGTTTAAAAGTATTTTGACTGTTTTCAGGATCTGTATAACCCATACTGAGAACTCTTCTAGGCAGCAATTTAAAATGCAAACAATATGCTGTATAGTGTTTATTACTATTACGCAAAATCCTACTGAAAAGCAGTAAACTTTCCATTAATTTCAATTACAGCTTTCCATTTACTACCAATCATTTTGAAAGCCACTGTGCCAAGGTGTCTTGTACAGTCACAGAGGCTGGCAATTATATAATGTTACACATGAAACCCATTTCATCAAATACACGGAGCCTTTCAGGTGGCAGAAAGAGGCACAGATAGTCTGTGAGATAGACTGAAATAGCAATTGTGAAAGCACCATGCTCCTCTGAAGTATCATAGTTCATTTCACAAAGTTCTTTGGTGTTACTGGAACACTTTCCAAAACCCAGGAAGGCAAAACTCACCTCCACTGGTATCCATCTCACACAATAGAATTCTTTATTGTTTTGATTTTAGCTTATCTAGAAGGCACAAAGAACTGCATTCCTGAGAATTCTGTGTTGAAATCAAGCAGTACATCAAAAAAATGACTGCTTTAACATTTTTGTTAAAAGTAGAATGCAAATTGCATCGCAGTGACAATCTGCACAGAAACTTCAAGCCATCATGACATGTTCCAGCTATGATGTTATTCTACTTCCACTGTCACAAGAAATACCATATAATCTAATGCCATATTAACTGATTCCTTAGTGCAGCAGCATTTACAATGGGTGCCACTGTAAACAAAAAAGGTCGTAAACTATATACCATGGCATTTTCCGATTGACAGAAGTGATGATTTAAAAGAACTGCTACAAATATTACAGCTGTCCAAAGACGTCCCAGTCAGGGGAACATTCATACTGGGAGATTGTTTATCTGGATAAAGCTTGACATTAACTTCCTCTGGCTGAAAAAAACCAAAATCTCTTGAGATGCTTTTCTTCAAACCACGATCCAGGCTTTCCAAACAGCTCAGCTTTTATCTAGACTTTTAAATAAACTAACCAGATACCAAGGACCCATTGAGGAAAATGTAGGCAGGTAGCAAAACAAGACAACATGACTCCCCTCAAAAAACCCTTTAGTCTACATTAGGAAAACTTAGGAACCAAGAACAGAAGTAAAAAGGATTGGATCTTTCCGAAAAAAAAAATGTTTATAATGACATTGAAAACTTTCCTACTACTGATTTTTTTTCAACTAATATGGTTTCTTAGGTTCAGGTTGGATTCAAAAGCACATTTTGGTATTGCAGATGAGCTACACTGTGCAGCTTCTAAAGATGCAAAGATCTTCTAAGATCGTCTAAAGAAGATTCTTCTTCTGGGATGAGGACTAGGCTCTGATCTCTTTTTTCCCAACAGCCAAAGAAAAAAAAAAAGAAAGCAGTAAAGATCAGCAAAAGCTTATCATGTGTCATGAATGAAATTTTTCCATAATTTCTTACTTTTGCAAGCCCTGATTATGGAACAGCATGAGAAGTGAAAGGAGAGGCAAGAGTTAAAAGAGGCAGGGGTTCTGTCAAGAACAGCAAGCCCACCCATATTTGGGAGAAGTGGGGTAATATTCCAATTATGCCCATTTATTTTCTATCTGAACATTACAATGAGCGTGAGGGGGTTTATCTCAGGTGCACACAGCAGGTGTAATCTCATTCCTAAACTCACAGCTACAGAAAATAACCGTGACCCACTACTGCACATTGTAAGATATCCCTCCCCATCTTTTCCTTACTTCTATAGGACATCTCTGGATCACCTATCAAAGCATCACATAAAATAGGCAAGTGAAGCCTTTACCTTTAATAATATATTCTGCTGTTCTGTTCAATGTAAGAGTGCATTGGTAATAAAAGGAAAACAGCTGGGAATTGTCAGTTCCTGCAAATTCAGAATTCATCAAGATTTCAGCTTTGTTTTCCAGAAGATTTCTCAGACCTCTGCACTGCTTTGTGTCAAGGACTTCCCAGGCTAGAGCAGAGCTTTGAGAAGATGCCGATGTACCAAAGGAATTCAGGAGCAAGAAATAAAAACATTACAGTAACTGTAGCACAGTGATTCCTGTGCAACAAATAAATAATTAAAATATTGAAGCCAGCATTTCCAAAGCCAGAGGAGCTGATCAGCTCCCTTTCTTTCCTTAGAGCTGGAAGAGATCAAGAAAGAGCAAGTAAATTACTTCCATATTCTACACTGGAGCATCGTATTTGAGATTCAGAGGGTGGGAAAGAGAAACAGATTTATTTTAGAAATTAGCAAGGAGAAAAATACTTTGGGGAAGTTCATTGTCTTTCAGCACAATGACCACATCACCTTTTTGAGCTTAATGACCAACACATGATCGAAGTTCCTTCCTTGTTGTCTGTCTCCCATTCAAATAAAACTTGGACCGAAGCTGCCGAGCTGCACGTAACTCCAAGGCTGATTCAGCCAAAACTTGAAAACCAGACCCCAAATTCCCAGAATCACAGAATGAGTCAGGTTGGAAGGGACCACAGTGAGTTATCTGGTCCCACTTCCTGCTCAAATGGGGCAGGAAATAAGGTACATAAAGTGTGACTTGAAATTACCAGTTAATTCTATAAGGGAAATGCTTGAATACCAATGTGGGCATAATCTGCTCTGGAAAGAAGTGATGTGATCGATTTCTGTTGCAATCTCATGATAAGATTTTATTTTCATCATTTACTATATTTATCCTATAGGACTTCTACAAGATTTAATATTATTGCTTGTTCAGCTACAGCAAGTGGTGGCAAAAAATTTATTTCAAAATACTCTTGTACCACTTAAAGAACCTTAATAATTCTGCAATATGAGCTGAGTTGGCCATACCACTGAAGCTCATAATGGAAAAGTATCAGCAGAGTTTGTTCTATGTGGTGTGATGACAGCTGAAGTTAAACCAGAACTGTCTGAGCTGGTCCTGGGGACTTTGAAATGAAGCTGGCCATCACAGGACATGGATATTTATGTCCTTTGAAGAGTAGCTGGTATTGCTCTCTTGAATGTCTTCTACTCAAAAAAAGAAGCTTTTTCTGGGACCAGATCAAAATGTTGCCATGAAATGATGAACGGTTGAAATGATGGCATTTTTCCCAGAGAGTGTGATTATTCATAGATTTGCCCAAGCAAAGGACAAATAAATTATTTCCAAAATCTCTGTGAAAAACTCAGTCTGATCAAAAATCTCAGGATTCAATTTTTCCTTTGTGAATGACACATTTTAAAATGAGAAGCAAAGCTCTATTTTTCAAAATCTGACTGACTGCACTTAAAATGTTTAAAAAATGTAAAAATGTGGAGGCAATATAGCTAATGAACCATGCAAAAGCATTTGACAGATCTCAGTTACTGCTGTTTCTTTTGAAGAAAAAAAAAGAGGTGTTGTCAGGACTCATATACTTGAATAATAGTGGTATTTGTATAGATTTCCTTTTGTATTTCTCAAGCTGTGTTTTATTTTTAAATCTAATGTTATAGAAAAATGATCAAATTTTTTTGGTTTATGTCAAATCAGGTGCCATGGAGAAAACCACTGATTAGACTTCATATAAATTACTTCATATAAATAATGTGGCCAACTCATCCCATACACTGTGGAACTATATGTGGCCTCATACTATTTATGTGACTTGAAAAATTACTCTCAGAATTGTGAGTTCAGGATTAGAGCTTTTAAGAGGTTGTTAAAATTTTCTTTAAAATGGAATACAAACAAAGGCACTTGTTCAAAATATTCTGAATAAGATAAAGGGGCAAAATTAAGGTTTTTCACAGATAGGGTTAAAGCAATAGTATAAGAAAACAAGTAGGAATGTTCCTTGACAACATCCACCAAGGAAATGAACAACAACCCCCCCCTTTATAAAATGGTTTGAAACTACAGTTTATAACCCTTGATACAGGAACTGTACAAGATCACTGTAATGGGCAAATGCTGCAGTTCAACAATTACACAAAACATTTCTGCTCTTAGTTCTTTAGGATTTTAACTGGAACAGAAGTATTTTTGTTGAACTGCATCATGAACAAGACAGGACTAAACTCCATGAAACACAAACATTCATTAAAACTTCATGGAAACATTGCAAAAATCATAGCAAACACCCATGGAAAGACAGCAGCTACACTAAAACTGTGAGGTCCAATAAATGCAAGTCCTGAGGTTTGTATTACTGATTCACCCCAAAACTTTGAGTCCAAGGATCACAGATGAAGGGACTACATGGCATGATGCCCCTCTGAGAGTCTCTGAAGGAATTACAATAGATTTGCTGAACCAATACACACGTCGCAGTTACAGTTACTTAATTTCCCAAGTGAGCTCGAGCAGAGGGTTCTTATTTGAATAACACTGACAACTTGGAGCTCTAAAAGCTTGAGTTCTGCAGTGATTTACCTGGGAAACTCGGTTGAAGAGTGATTGCAATTTATAGACAAAACAGTACTGCAGCCAGTTCTGATAGATCCTGAAGGAGTATTGCATTGTGCTTGGGGCTCAGATTTGGTAAACAAAAGAAGTGTGCTCACAGGCCTATTCTTATTCAGGTCAGTGATTAGAATTACAGAGTAATTCAGGTTAGAATGGCTTTGAGAGCTCTAACCCTGTGCTCAAAGCAGGGTGAACTTGAATCCCATTGCTCAAGACCTTGTCCAGTCAAATTCTGAGCTACCTCCAACAATAGAGACTCCACAGTTTCTCTGGAAATCCTCCTACGCTACACCCTTCACAGTGATTCTTTTTTATAACCAGAATATCTCGTGTTGCAACTTGTGCTCATTACTGCTTGCTCTTTTTCTCTCCTGAAGAGTCTGGCTTTACTTTCTCTCCACCATCAGGGAGCTGGAGACCTCCTCTTAGACTCCTTAATCTGAACAAGCCCACTGAATCCCCACAGGGTCTTCTCACAGTCCCTGTGCTCTGGTCACTCTGGTGGTCCACACTGCGTTCACTGGCAACATCTTTTCTGTACTGGGGGGCCTCACACTCTACATGGTAGTCCAGCTATACTTTACAAAGTGTGAAACAGAGAGGAATAACTGCTTTTAAAACCCATTTAAGTCACTGCATCTGTCACAGATTTGCAGGAATTTGTATATTTTGAAGCCAGGGCTGTGGTGCTTCCTGAACAAGAGAGTGGGCGCAGCAGATTTTGCATTTTGTCAGAGAGCAACAGAAAGATGAGACTCTACAACAGGAGAAAAAAGGCTCAAGGTGTGACTTCTGAAACTGATTCCTTTACAGGAAAACTGGAAGGTCAGAGCTACAATCACTCCTCAGCTATGACAACTGAGTGGAATTCATTTTCCTGAACATATGCATCTCTAATTTTAGATACCTTACAGTGGCTGCCACACCTTCATGAGCTTGGTAGGTAGACAAAGGCTTACAAGACCTTAGTGTTTCTAGGGAGGCAGCTGGAGGCAAGGCAGGAAACCCTTAACGTCAGAGATGGTGTCTGCAGTGTCAGCAGTGTTCCTGTGACAGCTGTGGGGGCAGGGTGGCTGCACAGAGCCCTCAGTGAGGGCCTCTCTGACCTGTAGCATGTGCAGCACCTCTGCCTTTGGCACAGCCACAGCGCTCGGAGCTGGTGTGGAGCAAAGGCAGCACGTGGCAGGCAGTAACTCCAGGTACTGATACCTGAGAAACAGCACAGCTGAATAAATGACATCAGATGCACAACCCCACAATTCCTGGTCACAACAAATATCACAGCTACTCAACAGAAGAGGGAAAATGGGGATGAATGGCCCAGTCCCAATGTAGCTGTTTGCCTTCTTTCCTGTTGCCTTGGAAGGGCTGGTGTAGCACGGACACTGTCAGCTTGGGAATTCCCTTATCTGAGCTGACTTTACACACAAAGCCAGGTCTGTGTGTCCTGCACAGTCAACCGCTGCTCCAGAATCACATCCTGAAGACAGCAGCTCATAAGCGCCTCTGACATTTGCCTTTCACAGCAATGTGAGTACTCTGACTGTTTGAGTTGCTGCTTTTTATGCTGCTTTAAATGACAGTAGTATCAGAAGTGTGCTCTGAATACATCCATTTACAAGAGAATGTTACCTCAGTAGAATGAAGACTTTTGATGGGCTTACAGTGATCTAAAAATAGTTATTTATTCTATGCATTTATTCTGTGTAACTTACTGTTTATGCTCAGCTGAATGAACAGTTCAGTAAACAAATGGTGACTCATAAGTAGTTCAGACAATATGATGTCTCACAGTCTACGCACCCCTGAATAAAACCCCACCAGTTGAAATGGTTAACAATGAGCATAATCTCAGAGACAAAAAAATAAAAGCCCGCTTCCTTTCCTCCACCTCCAACCAGGTAGCTATACCTGAGAAACTGCTCTGTAACTGGGGAATGGAATACAGAAGTCAAAAAGATGAGAAAACAAAAAGTATATTACAGACTTGTCCGATTGCCACATGAATATAACATTTTCATGAGTGCATCTCAAGGAAAGCATTTGCATTTTTAAAGTCTTAATTCATTTTACAGGTGTACAATACCTACACTGATCTCGGTTTTTTTTTTCAATCTCACCAAAAAAAAAAGATTTGTAAGCATTTTAATTTCAGAGTTTTAGTCCCTTTGAAAAAGAAATTTAATCAGCTCAAGTCACTTCCAGAAGATGTTTTTAGGAGAGTAAAAATGAACAGAAAGATGTATCACAGAGCAGAAGACAGGAATGTGACCATAAGCACTTTCCAGAATTAACAACGCAGCCTATAATGGGCATTAAATGACCCCAGTGCCCTGTCCCTCCTGGAAGGACACACTGGCTGAATTCTAAAGGCACTGAATTCTAGATGGTTCTATACAAATATTGAAAGTCTTGTAGACTTGATGGTTTTTTCTTACTCTAGCATTCCTGCAGTGACTATCTTTCACCAGTCAATGCCTCTCTCCAGAAGAGATTAGTTAGGAATAGTGATTTTTCCCTTAGCTAGGAACACTTGCTAAGTGTAACTCTCTGTTTAGGTGAATCTTCAAACATTTTGGTTTCCCAGTCAGGATCACATTTAGAGTCAGTATCTTCTTAAAACAAAACATTTAATGAACCAAACATGAGGGCTATGACTCCCTTTAAAAAAGACAAGGATTTTTTGAAACTCCTGAGAGTTTTGCTCACTCCACTTCACTTACAAAGTGAATAGGTTTATTAAAAACTCTTCCATCTGAACAGTTGTCTCTCTGAGGTTTCTAGTAATTACTGAGTCACATCATATTAGAGTTTACAAAATGCTTAGGAAGGGATTTTAAAACTTTATTAATCTTGTGGTCCCATCTCTGCCATATTACAGAGATGTTTAGGGTCTGGCAGCCTCCAATAAAATAGGGAACTCTTAAACAAGGTACAGTTGCTAAATCTTGTCCTGCCCATTTTGTAACATGCTGGAACACAATAATGAAAAGGCAGTTAAAGAAGTTACATTTAACCTAATGAGCATCCCATCCACTCCAATCCTTCAGGAAGTTCAGTGGGATACATTGGTAGAGCTGCTTTCCAGGACACACAAACACCAGCCAAAGAGAAAAATGAGTTCTTAAGCTCAGACTTGGTTCTGGGACCAAGCTGCTATCAGAGCAGTGAAAAGACCAGGGGGTATTTCTCCTGGCTTTCTTTATTCATGTCTCAACCATTTGTAGCCTTTGTCAACAAAATGCCTCCAACGTATTTAAGTGGTGCATATAGAGAAGCACATGGACACAAAAAATGTGAAAAGAATCCCTTCTCCCTCTTCCTGTCTGTCACAGGGGAACTAATACCAGCAATAAATCCAGTAAATCTTTGTCTGCTGTATGTCTCTCAAACTACTGGGCAAGAATACTTTTTCTATTTTCCTTTTCCTCCAATCCATATCTGAGGTTCAGGCATCATGCAACCTTATGTTTTCAAATGACTACTGTGTGAAAGCTCACAACAGAGCAAGAAGCAAAATACATGAGCTTTTGTTTTCCTAGCCCCATATCTTATTCCAAATCCTAACATTTTTCTTCTCTTTTCCCCACATAAGATGGACATAGTCAAATTTTAGCTGTGAATGAGTTATAAACATCAAACAGATTAGGCTGCTATTCTCTAAACAGATGCACTTATAAACTCTGCTGACATTTGACAGGGAAATGGATTTTGCTAAGCCACCAGTTTACTACATTGCTTGTGCTTAGTGACACAGTGAAGCTGCAGTTTGCTTCATAGAGATCTGTTAGGAACTGCTGCAGAAAGTAAAGCTGCAGGGCTGTGGTCAATGAACTCGAGCCCATCCTCCTCTTGCTTTGTTACAGGAGCTGTGAATCTTGCTGTATGGAGCTCAAGGAAATGCATTTTGTTGAACCTAAATAGTGGGAGGTTAGTCAAGCACATAATGCCTCCCAAACAGTACAGTGACAATCACAGCAGCAGTGCTACAGGAAACACAAAGTGATTCCAGGCAAGGAAAGTGAAAGAAATACTAGAAACTTTGCTCAAATCATGGCAAATTGGAATGCCTTGGCACCAACTGCAAAGGCATGGAAAATTTTTCTAACTGCTTAAAAAACCTTCCATTTTCATAGAAAACGTAGAGTGGTTTGGACTTCCCTGCTACTTGAGCAGCCCTTTCTTTCTTTTTTTATACCTTTGATACTCATTCAGTTAAATACTGACAAAAAGAAGAGTAAGAGAAGAATTTAGAAGAAGAAGAGAGTAGATTTTAGAAGGCTGAATGTTCAATAGATTTGGTACAAGGGTACTTGACCTCTCCTGCCTTATGGCTATGTCATCCTGCTTGCTACCCCACACCTCTCTTATACCACTTTGCATCTTCCCAGTATTTCCAGTGATCCTACAGATATTCCTGCTATGACTTGTCAATTCTAATCCCAAACTCAGACATTTATCAGTGACTATTCAGTTCGAGTTCTGTTGCCAGCTTTTCTGTTGTGTCCTTAAGCCTGTGCAACTATTTTTAACATTCAAGAAATTAAAGAACATCGGAAGAACATTGGTTAAGTTTGCTAGTACCAGAAAAGATCTATGGTTAGTTACATCTGTTTGACTTTTTCCTGTAGGTTTCTCATCCTATTATTTAAACATTGCACAGACAAATTAGCTCTGAACAGTGAACTTGGGGCTCTCGGCTTCCTGCGCCTTTTTGTTCTTCAATTCATCTGTCTCAGAGTTCTCCACCAGCACCCGTCACCATAGAAACTGAGCACGTTTCGGTGATTATGTTGGGAGTATTATATAAACTTCAGATATAGAAAGAGAGGTTTATGGAAGGGCTGTAAGTGGGCCTCAAAGACAATCAGCATGTGGAAGTCGGTTCCCCAGTGAGCCCAATCGTCTGTGTGCTGTCACCTCAGGCTTGGCAGCCTCTGGGACTGGCTCAGGCCTGGCTGATGTGGTAAAGTGAGATCTGCTGCAGCAGCTTAACCTGCTGGCCACTGCCAAGATTAATATCAGACAGGAGAAGTGGTTGGGAGCCAGGAGCTGGATCAGAACTTGAAGTGGGATGCATGTGGAAAACTATCTTAAGAAAACATCAGGCCCCTACCAGCTCTTAAAAACACAAATCAGCAATTTATAATATAAATTTATATGCATTAAAAATCATTAAAATCAAAATAGTAAAAATAAGCACAAAGGGTTTTGTCAAAGTGAGTAGTGCTGTGACTGTCATCAGCATGTTGACAATCCTAAGGAAAAGGTATTTTCTTTGTGGACGTGGGGGAAAGCAGCCACCCAAGCAGCATTTCTGCTGTTACTGGTGTCATCGTGGCTCTCAGTATGAAAATGTGCTGTATTGCACTGACTCAGATCCTATCTCAGCTATCAGCAGCTCACTGTTGCTAATACAGAAACTGTCCAAAGGTCAGGTAGGCTGTGCTGGCATTCAGACTCTTATCTGCTGCCAGGAGGATTTTATGGTGGTCTCCATGCCACAGCTTCAGTTTAGCAAGGTGTTTAGGCACAAGCTTGGCTAAACAGGTGATTAATACCATCAACTTCAGGCTCTTCAATGACAAAAATGCCACAAAGGACCCAGCTCTGCTAATCTTTCCAACCTGCACACAGTATTTGCTTGCAGTATAACAGTGGAACAATAAAGCAAATACTAATGTGAATATTAATTGAGCAGTCAGGCCCCAGACAGGTGAAAGAACTGCATGGAAGAGCAATTGAGTCTGCTCTCCCAGGACCCTGATGCTGCACATAGGTGCTGTGTTCCTGCAACTTGCCAAAAGCTGTAGGAGTAACACAGCTGCTCATATATTTCAGCTTAACAAAACAGATAATCTCAAGACTATTATTAAAGTAATTTGAAGTGGACGTAAAAGCAATTCTCAATTAATGAGAATGATTCAGTGTGTACTTTTGTGGAATACCAGTCTATACTTATTTTTTAACCATAAGAAGAAAAATGTCAGAGTTGAGAAGTCTGTTGCTCAGTTCATCTTGTATGGAATATATTACTTAGAACAATAGGGAGACGGAGACAGAAAAATATAAATAGAAATGTATGTCACTATTTCCTGGTCAAGCACGTGAAACTCTCCCAGTATGGCAAAATAGGTGTAGGAACACCAAGCTGATGTGCTCCAAATTTTTTATTTGGGACATTTTGACATTTGGGATATTTTCAAGAAATATTTTATATTGCACAAGGAATTTGGTATTTTTTAATATAATTTCTACATAGACAGTTTTCCTGAGGCCACTACTGAGTGAGCCAAGAAAATGCTTCATAAGCATTAAGTAAAACTATAGGAAATTTAAAAAAAATATCTTTTTCTCAGCTAATAATTCCCAACAAGTTACACAGAAGTTCCATTTAACGTGGGATGGTAATTGTGTCGTCAGCATTTATGTTATTCTGTGGGACAGAATCTGACTGGCTGCAAGTGGGAAATAGGATTCTTAGTGCAGTATTGAAAGAATTAAATGAAGAGTGGAAACACAGTATTTTAGTGCAGAATCTAAATTATACTAAGGTAAACAAACCTCTTTGTGACCATTAAACATGCATCTGAAATTTCATAGGCAATTAGTGACATTACACACACGTTAACCATTTCTCAAAATAAAATATCTTGAGCGGTTACACGTTTTGATCATTCGTATTAGTGAAAGAAGTTAATGTTCTAAGCAGTCGAATTTAAATATCCGTCTTCAGGGAAGAAGGCACTTTAGATACAGGCTGATAAATTGTCCCACCACTCAGTAAAACAACAAGCCCGGGCTGCAAAACACTGCCAGATCAGTACGTGAGGTGTGTCCTGTGCCGGCAGGCTGCACAGCATTTCGGGCAAGGACGAACGACGAGCGCTCCCAGCCCTGCTCAGCGGGACATCGGCGCCGTGCCCGGCACGGGCGCCTGCTCTGCCGCAGCGGTACCCGCGCTGAGCATCCCCACCCACGCCCATGGGCCAGCACGGCGCTGCCGCGGCTCCCTCGGCCGGGGACGAGCCTGGGCTCAGGGCAGAGCCTCTGCTCTGGGGCACAGGCAGAGCTGGGACAGGCCAGGGGGAGGGGAAAGGCATAGGGATGGCGTCCATGGTTAGAGCTGTGTGAGCTGATCTTTTTGGTTGCTTTTCCTAATGAGAGGTGAAACAATAGCTGGGGACTGCCTACTTTTCCTTCTAGAAAGGGAGGAAACACAAGGAAACCTCTCCTTCTTTGCTTTCCTTGTATCCCTCATTCTCCAGTTTGTGACATGGTGTGAGGCTGAAGCTCTTTCAACTTAAATTGGACCTTACACTGAAGCCCAACGCAACTGTCAGAGAACATGAAACTAAATTCCTTCTAACAGAATAAGTAGGCTTCAGATGCTTGTTTGAGTGCAACGAGCCCCCAAACCTGCCTGCAGGAGTTAGCACTGCAGAAGTTACAATGACGTGGACTCCAGTCTGCCACAACAAACTAGTGCAACCGTTGAGGCAGAGAAAACCAGCTTGTTTACAGTTCATAGAGGTCTAGTGCATAAAAAAAACCCCAACAACTTCTGATTCATACTGCAAGTTGGGTACCATATATTTGATATAAAAGCCGAGGCTTTTATATTGGATGTTGTAGCGTCCAATTTTTGTAGTTGAAAAAATATTGGATGTTGTAGCATCACCTTTCCAAATACAACCAACTATGAAGTACTTTTAGTAATTCAGGAAAGAGTTCAGAGCAACAGACATGGACATTTACAACAGATCTGTATCTCTGAGTGCTATTGCTATTGTTACCTTAGAAAACTTACAGGGCCTGAAAAAAGATCAAGAGAAAGTAAAAAAATCAAAGCAGGATGAAGACTAAATAGTAGAGAGCCTCAATCTCTTCTTCTCTGTGTAAGGGAAGATGTAGGTCACTATACAAAACTCAGGCAGAAAATGAGCCCCCTGCCTTCTGAAAAAAGAGGAATAAAAAGAATGGAGATGCAAGGCACTGAGACTGGGTGCTGGCAATGCAAATCACCTGTGAATTAAATGAAGTTGAATTTCCTGTAACAACCCAGAGAATCTTCTGCATTATGCACTGAGAGACAGAGGGAAGCACAGGACATAATTCAATTGTACAGTCCAAAACAGAGTAAAACAACTGGAGTGAGTTTATTGATCTAAAGAGAAAGGTAAAACAAATAGGAACATTTCTTTTTGTTGGTGTCATGAATCCAGCACATTTAGTGACCATCCAATGTAAAGACTGTGTTCATTATCTCCCTAACACCATTCTACTCACACTCCTTACTCACTTTGATGCAACGCACTCTAGATGCACAAAACACAGAAAATATAAATATCACTTCCATGCAGCCCTTTCATTTGTCTGCCTAATGGGAGAGACACATTCTCCATTCTTGCTGATTGAGGAATGGAACAGTAAAAACACAGCAGTAAATTTGGCCATTAGAAGTCTGGATGCAATAGGGGTATTGATGAGTCCCTTTGGATTTAGAAATCTTTTAGAACCTCCCTTTTTTGAGTGTAAAAGCTTAAAACCCAATGTAGTCGCTCACCCAGACATTTTACCAGCATTTCAGTGCAAGTCCACCTGTGACAGCATTTTGTCTGCCAAGAGTGCCTGTGTCACATGATTCACTAGACAGAAGACAAAAGAAAGTTATCAAAGGACAGTGTCAGTATTTTCTGAGCAATAAAGCTCAGTGTCCTCAATAACCTGCACCCAGAGCTCCCAAAACTTTTCCAGGAAACAAATAAAAAATCATTGGCTGTTAAATCAAAGCTTGATGGGGTTGCCAGAGAGCACCGCAAAGCAGAGAAGCTAAGGAAAATCAGAAGTTCACAATTACAAGGATGAACAGAGCTCACTAGGGTTGAGCTGATTTTCTGTTTCCTTATCATAGCTGGATTCTCACCACAAAAATTAACCTCATTAGATAGAGCTCTGTGAAAGAAAAAAAATTAAAGCAATATTCTATTTTTAAAAAGGGAAATGACTCAACAAAGCTGAATAAATCAATGACAGACAGCATGATAGACTCAGTCCTGCAGGTATTTTGTGTGAGAACTTGTGATGGTGTGCAGTACATAAAGCACCCCTGGGAACATATATACTGGAAAGTGAGAAAGAAAATGACAAAATAAGAGAAGTGAAAGACAGGAAACAGTGCTGGAAGGTGCAGTTCTTGTGGACACCTTCTGATTGGACCTCTCCTGAGGCCAAAACCAGGCCTAAAGTTACTCTGTAATCCACCGTCTGTCTCATTTTTCCCTGAGGTGTACAACTGCAGTGGCTCTTCCCTGATAAAGTGGGGTTCAGTTTCTGCCACTAAAAGGTACCTACTTAGCACAGAGATGAAACCTAACAGAGAGCTGATGCTCCCCTAAGGCCTGGAACTTTGCAGTGTAAATGTGAACCAAATGGTGTGAGTGCTTGGTTGGGAGCTCTCAGTACCATCAATAGACAGGATTTTGTCATGCCATTATTGTATGACACTGTATCAGCCTTTATGGCATTTTCTGTATTGTAGAGCACAAAAGGAAGGTTATAACTGATAAGAATGGAACTTTCATAAATTATTTTGCCCTCAGAAGCACAGCTGACCTGCCCTCATCCTCATCACTTTCTCCTCTCTCTACTATTGCTCTTTAAAAAACAAAGCAAAGCAAGACAAAACCAAACCCAAAACACTCAAAAAAACCTAGAATGTCATGACCCATTTTACTGTGTGGACCCAACAACAGTTGCATCTGTGCAACTGAGTGGCTGATAAGCTGCACCATGGCAGAGCAAATGAGAGACTGGTGAAGAGTGGGGGCATTTGAAATGGGCTTTGGTGGCAACAAGAGTTGCAAGAAAACATACTAGATAGTACAGAATTCTGCTTTGTCTTTTTTTCCTTTCTACTGAGATAAATTACAATAGAAGTGAAAAGATGAATAGGTGAAAACTTCCAGCTATGCCAAAATGCAAGTATCTGAGAATTGAACCAGGGAAAACAGGTAATTACAATCCTTGTGCATTGGCTGTGACAGGGGGAATAAACAAGTGCAGAGAACCCAGTTATGAATATTGCTATAGGAAGGAATGCTTAAGAAACTGAAAATGTATCAGTTCATTGTTTGCCCAGAACAGGTATAGGAGAGAACTTGCTTTTTCAGAAAATGTTGTGAAACTGGAACATTTTGTTTCATAAGTTCTGTGAAGGCTAAACAAACTTTTCTGAGTGATACTGAGGACACTACTAAAACTGTGACACGTACTGAAGATTCTGTTTGCTAAGATGCACTGACCTCTCTCAGGGAGCATGTTGATTATCTGATGTATCTTCCAGAAAACCACAGCTCTTTGGAAATTAATATACAGTCCTTCCAGTGAAGAAGTTTCAGATTGAAGGGGTTATAGCCCAGTAGATAAATGTCTTTCTCAAATGGGCATCAAAACCAACTCTGAGAAGATGTGCCATTTATTTCTGTTGCCTAGCAAATATATGGCCTTGGTAATTTATGTTGGCTATAAGTTTTCTACCACCACTTATGATAGCTGTGCTTGGCAACTAACAGCATTTGGGGAGCAGTTTGTGCACATTCCTTATCAATGTTATGAAATTTGTAAAGCAGATGGGCTCTCTCTGGTGCTGCAGCTTCAACACCCCTGTGGCCCTTATTCATCAAAGACACACACTGCACAAACATCCTGATTGCCTCTGTCATCAAGGAAATCAATAATATCCCGGGTGCTCAGTCAGAGCCCTTCTCATTCTCATTTCTGTGACAGAGGTACGTGAGCAGGAGATGCTCACAGGGACACTGGCCAAGTGCCCCAGCATCCTATGGATGAACAAATCTGCTCAATAGATTTGTCATGGAACATTTTCAATAACAGGATCGTATGAACAAAGAGAAGAAACACTGTAGCTCTACTGTAAATTTGGGTAGCTGAACAAATGA
Source organism: Tichodroma muraria (assembly GCA_013390105.1). NCBI lineage: Eukaryota > Metazoa > Chordata > Aves > Passeriformes > Sittidae > Tichodroma > Tichodroma muraria. Next base: position 28,336 of record WAAG01080632.1, read on the forward strand.
GATGGAGGTTCTATAGGTGAGTGTATTGCCATTTTATATGCACAACTCTGTTGCTTCTTAATGGCTCTGCTCTCCACGGCAGAGCTTAAGATTTCCCAGTTGACTTTATTGCTATATTTATCCTACTAAATATAGAGAATACTTGACTCAGATTTGTAGACTGCCAGTGCACTATTTCTCACAAGACATCCGTGCTAGCAAATACAATTTATGCCCTGGAGTGAAGCCATGCAGAGTGTCTGGGGACGTAACCCTGGGAATGCCCTTGGGGTTCTCCCAGCAAAGTTCTGAGGGACACAGAGGCATGGACAGGGCACTTCCCTTCCCATCCAGACACCCCCAACCTCCATCACCAGGGACAGTCTTTTGCTATTTAATGAAATTTCCCTAATCTAATTTTGGTAATGACATTTCCAACATTTCTAATTGTATAATTATCCACTAGACTGGTAACAGGGGAGGGTTATTTTTAATTGGATGGTAGCTTTTGGTGTATTTATTGAATTCTGATTAATATTTCTCACTGTAGTAAATACAGGTTTACTGAATCAGTTGGTTTTTCCTTCCTTGCAGAGCTGAGTGTTCTGCCTCCCTAATTCCAGCTCCTAGAGATCCCTAGTAGACATTTGTCCTTTTAGGATGAAATACCAGGCCAGCTGCTCTGCTTTACACATCCCTTTTGGGATGGAACAAAACAGACTGGCCAAGAAGGCAATTTCTGCTCCTTGGTAATACTGAGAAGAGTTTGTTCCTTTGCCTTGCTTGGGTTGGAGCAGCACAGGAAGGAGTAGTACTGCAATTAGTCTCTGATACAGATTTCCTAGAAGAAGCCCTTATTGTGGTGAAGTGATATGCATGGGAAGCACCCTAAGTGACAAGAATTTGTAGTTACAAATTTCCTTTCACCATCAGGTCCTTGAACTCTGGCCTGCTTCATGTCTTTGGACCTATGCAACCAGTAAAACTAATCTAGAACTGTGGGAATTAAATACAATTCTTCACTGAAATAATTTTTTTCTTTCAAAAAAGAAAAAATAATTGTTAAAAGCACCTAAGACCTGTCACAGCATTCCCTTAATTATAAATTCAGGTTTTTGGGTTTTTTTTAGTAAGGAACTTAGAATGGCAAAAGCATTATATCTAAGCTTCTTTTGCTTTTCAGCTGTGGTAGTTTCTAAAGACACTAACAAATTGGGGTATCTTTAATAAGTTGCAGCAGTTGTTTAAACAGTTGTGCTGTTCTTTACTTTTCTTTAAAAATGAGATAAAAAAGAAGATACTAATGTCTTACCTGAAGCATGTATTGTACATCAACATTAGCACAATTCCAAAGATTTGGATTGGAATTCTCCTTTGTTAATACACTCTTAGGAGTGCACATGGTTAACAAGGTGAAGAGACTTTTCACACTCGGGCTCTGTAGAAGAGTGTTGATTCTTTTAGCTGGAAAAACACTACATCTGTCTACACATATATGGCAAAAATGACAATGGTATACAAGAGATACCCATAAAATCCTATTTGTGATATTTTTGTGGGTTTCCTAACTCAACTGATAAAAAGAGAGGCAGACATAAAATACCATGAAGCCATTAATTCAAGCACATATGCATAAAACTGCAAGCACTTTAGCATCAATAATAATAAAAAAAAAAAGCTTTAGCTCTTACAGTACTGTTCCTCCTGTCCATCCATTTGTTCAGTAAAGAAGGGAAACTGCTTTATAATTTGAGAAACAACTACCGTATTGTAGGCTGTTACATTAATTGTTTCTCTGTAAAGGTCCAGGGGCATTGAGGGCATTTGTAGAGTTAAGTTATATACCAAAGGATAACATGAACATAACTCACAAAACAAGTTCTGCTAGAAATTGCAAATGCCAATATTTACTTAGCTAACAAAACATTGCTGTGTGGTTCATGGTGGGATCTTTACTCATAGGAGCTCAGAGCTGGAGGGATTCCAGGACACTTGGAGGGAGAGGTGACAGAGCCACGCTGGAGTTGAATGAGAGCTCAGGAGTGCAAACACACTGTAGAAAAATTCCTCTGCCACAGAATCCCTGCCTGATCAAAACTGTGAATCAGCCTCTGACCACTGGCACACCATTTTTTGGGTGTTCCCTGTTCCCTTTTTCATTCACCTTAGGGAAACTGGTAGCATTTCTCCCCGCCTGTGAAACAGGGTAATTCTTCTAAAAATAAAGAAAAATTCACAAAACTCTTTTCCTAACTCAGGGAACTAATCCTCAATGATACTAAGGTACACCTCTCCAATATAAAATATACATTTCTCAAGAACAGATTTTGTAAGAACAGCAGGGCTTTCCTCTCAACTTGTACCATTATGGTAATTTCTAGCCAGTTGCAGAATAGGTGGGAATGGCTCACAATTTCCTGGTCTGGTCAAGTACTTCTTAAGCACTTAGGAATTATTTAGCAGTCGTTTAAAAATTAAAACATCTTTGGTTTTTTAGAATAGCAGATACCTGAGTGTAGTGTGCCACTTAAAAGCAGAAACTGGAGCAGAGCTGAAGTGGCTGCACTTCTGGAGGAGATCACAATGCTCAGCAGCTGCCAGGCGGGAGAACGGCACCAGCGCGTCGTGCCCTGCTGGGAGGCCCTGAGCCACGACCACTGGTGACTGCAGCACTTTGTGTCCCCTGTGTTTTCATCTTCACTGCCTCCCTTACCCCTCTCTAGAGATCAGCAGTAATGGCTGGGAAGTTTGCAAAACTAACACACTTCTCTCCTGGTAGGAACAGAAAAGATTCACCAGGAGCAAAGGTCAGTCACTGGGGCACTTCTTGCTTTTAAGCAGTGTTTTCACATCTTCCATCTGAGTACATAAAACAGCAGCCAGACATAAGCAATTAAGCTTCGTTTCAGAAGTAGTTATGTGGTTCAGAAGGAAAGAGCTTTTCTGAAGGAGCTCATGTGGACCTTCCTTAGAAACATGCCCACAGACTGTCACACACAGGAGAACGGTCACAGTCCAGGTGTTTCTGACACAGAACCTCCCTTTTGATATATAGTAAAGGGAAATCAGGTAAATAGATTACAAAGAAAACAAATATAAGAAAAATCACTGGAAGAATAAAGAATAAAAAAATTACCCTAGCAAGTTTATAAACTGCCTGTTCCAGAAAGAATCAAACACTTGTACTCTTTTAAAGTCTGGTTTGATTTAAGCATGTTGCCATCATCCTGCCCCTCTGTAGTCTGTGAATAAGCACATACATAACCTGCAGTTCTCACTCTCCCCTTTTCTGACAGCCAAGAGGTTTTTTTTATTTAAGAAAACGCAGAATATTGTCTAATGCTGAATCTTATTAAATACTTTGTTAGGAAAAAAATGAATAAAGTTTAAAGCTGAAAAGATGTTTTCCTTTTCAGAACTCTTATATAAATTCTCTGTCCCCTCATAGTTCATCCTATGCCTAAAAGATAATGAATCAGATAGTAGGATAAGGAAAAGGGAGGGAGTTATGACAAGGGAGAGAGACACTCAGATATCCAGGTAGTGTAGCTGCCTGTCTCTGTGAAGGCGTTGACTTTAAGAAATTCTAAGAAATCTCTGGTAAGGATATTACATAAATGTCAATATTTAGTACAGAAAATAACGTCAAGCACTGATATAAAAGAGCAGTTATAGGGCAAGTTTCGGTGTTTCTGGACTGTGTCTTTCACATGCAATTGTTTGGTATTTATTTATCCTCTGAGACAGCTGTCCCACTCACTTAGAGACATGCCAAGCCCCATGTAATGCTCATCTGCTGTGTGTCAATTTATACACAGATGTGAAGTTAGCCTCAGTTCACTGTGTTCCTTTATAGATGCTGTAATTCCCCTTTTGGATGTTATTTTTTGGCTTGCTACATCACACATACCTGTACCTATCAACTCCTATCAAAGGAGTGTAAGGGCTGGATGTACCACTGAGGAAAGGGTATACAGAAATAATAGTTCTTTTTCTAGACAATACAGATGAAGGATTTAATATACATATACATTTATAGGTATGAACCACCTTTTACAAATGTTTTGTTTGGACAACAGCATTTCAAAGCTACAAGCAACATTAGAAAACAAGGTTATCTTACCAAGAACTACATTTTTTTATCAGGTCATGATGTTACACACAGATGCAGAACTCTCTTCCAGTTACAAGGATTTAGTATTCCACTAAACTTCTCCTTAGATGGACTACTCAGAGATTCTATTCTATCATTAAAATAATTACCAAGAAATTCGAATTTTAGACGAAATGTGGGTTTTACACAGCATGTATTAATGGGGAGGGGAACGGTTGATCACACGTTGACATACCAAGTGTTATAACCAGTGATCTTAGCTGAAGGGACACAGTGCCAGAACAGTGCAAACACCCATGGAATTCCAGAGAATATATTTTTTCAGTTTGGCTAAGACCAAGAGATGTATACAAGTATAATGATGTGAGCCTGAGAGCCTTTCCCAATGGAAAAAGTCATGGAACACCTCCCCCATATACCCACTCATCCTACCAAGAAAAATTAAAAACTCTTGCTGAGCACATCTTTTTCGTCATTCTGCAATATTTCTGTACATATCATCAAAACTTAAGGTTGCTATTTTTTCCTTTACTATGCCACCAGCTCAGAAACTCCTGTGCTCAAGTTAACACCCAGCAGGAATGTACGTAAGCGACTCCTCTCGGGTGATGCAACAGATCCCAGCAGTGACAAAGAACCTGTTCAAGCTGTTACTGGGGAGTTGATACCTAGCTATGCCAAAAGGAGAGCAGCATGGTCCAGAATGAACGTGGGAGCAGAATTTGAAATCCCCTGGGCCTCAGCCGTGTGCTGAGCCCACTCTCTGTGAGCACCAAGCAGGCTGTGTCGGGAGAGTCCGCGCTGCCAGGGCTCAGGTGGAAAAGGGAAATTTCACACCATTTAACCAGTCCCAAATGCAGCAAACCGAATCTTGCACTCTGGATCCTGGTTCATGTGAAGGAACTGTAAGAAGTCAACAGACCTGTACCTGATACATAGGATAGGAGGATTTGGCCCTGACAATTTTGAACCCCAGGAACAGCAGGAACACAGAAAACAGCTTGTGAGGGAGCACTATTCTGAGAGCCTTTTTAATATTAAAGAATGTTTATTTCCTGTAATAATTTCTCAGGAGTTTTGTTTTTCAGTTTATGCAGTAGCAAGCTTCCTATCTCCTTCAAGACCCAAACTTTTCCTAATCTTCTGAGGTGGCGCCAGGCAGCGCAAAAAAAAATGGACACGTTTTTTATTTAGTTTTTTTGTGTTGCTTTAGGTACCAGTATGTATAGGACAGAAGATCTACATTTTTCTCCAAAATGCCTTTGTGCTCTAAGACAAGGAATCCATGCCAACTCCATGTCCAATAGCAGCAGTGATGGGGCAGTCAGAGCATTTACCAGAGGACTAAAGCCAGTTAAAACTTCCAGGCACATCCATATGCTATCATTTGCCCTCTTTTAAATTCAGCAAATTAGAGGTGTTATGGGGGAACATCTTCCAAGGAGCAAGTGAGTTGTGCTGATGAATCTCATTTATTTGCTAATGAGATGTGTAATTCCTAACTATCATTTTGAAAATGTACCTCATACTGTTTAAAAGCAACCCTGTGTTCTCTAAGAGTGAGGCAGTTCCCCTGAACCTTGAAATGAGCTGGTAGAAGAAATAAGGACTTCATGCTTTCTGAGGAAAACCTAAATCACACAGAACAGTATCAAGGTAACAACTGGTATAGGCAGGGAATGATTATAATAGTGTGAGGCTGAGAACTTTATTTCAGACTCCTGAGTAATTGCAACAAAAAAAATTTCACTGACATGAGGCTGAGAAAAGGCAAAAGTGAATATGCTGCCATTTATGTGTTTTTAAATGGAACAGACAGTTCAGAAATTGAAAGGTTGTTCACAGCTGGCAAAGTGTGCCCAGAAAAATAATCAAAGAAAAGAGGAAAGGGAGGAGAAAGTGAGGGACAGAGAAATAGAGGAAGATTGCAAGTAAAATCGCCACAATGGAAATACAGGGGAACTAATGTAGAAGATACACGACCTTATAAAAGATACCTAAAGGAGCTGGAAATAGAAGCAAACAAAAATAAAGTAATATTATTAAGTAATCTGACAGTAGTTATTACTTTGCTTATTGGTTAAGTGGGTTTGCATAGTAAATATAATTTCTACATAAACAAATTGAAACATTTCAGCTTGGTAGTGTAAGAAAAAGACAGTAACACCTGAAAGCTGAATTTGACATGTGCACTATACGCTTCATTCAAAGTGTCTTCTCTTCTGATGTACCACTGTTGCTAAAACAGCTTGCCCAAAAATGGCAGCAATCACAGGAGAAGTAATAATAATTAATAGCACTGATGTAATTACATGATGTCGGTTTCTTTAGTAAGAACTAAACTGTCAGTAGGAAAAAAGGCTTTACAATAGCTGTTTAAATGAGTTAAATAAGTTGAATTAAGAGTGCTTCGAAAGAAACTTCTGAGAATGAGTATTATGGGTAACTGTACATGGCTTAAACGACTTCTTCAGCTCCTGCATCACCCCAGTGATTCAACCCTCTGAGCATGGCCACTCTCCTGGAGACCTCCAGCTGGCTTTGGAGGTTACCCTGGGTAACCATCCAGAGAGATTCCAGAACTATCAAGAGAGATTTTGGGAAGCAGGAATCAAGTATTGTATCAGCAGATTTGAAGCTATTTTGGGGATGAGGCCAAGACACCTGAAAGAATCTGTCTCTGAAATCACAGCTTCCTTTCAGACTCTGGTATCATCATCATCATCATCATCATCAGTCAGTCTTATGTGAGTTCCCCCCATAATATTGGTCTAGAGCACTGTAACAATCTTAGAGAAACAGAATTGCTGAGAAAGTTTTCTCCTCTAATTCACATTAGTCCAACTCTGCCCACACAGTAAAATTAGGTAATGATATGTTTTTAAATTGCATAAAAAGAAAAAAAAAAAATCAAAGTTGTACTTGTGAATTGGGAGACGAAAAATGCAGTAGATTGAAGTGAAAATATGTTTATCACCTTCTGTTTGCCACTTGCTGTCTGTTTTCATACATGTAACTTACCCTGATGAAATAGCATCAGGGTAAGTTACATGTATGAAAATACAAAATAGTATTTTCTAAATAAATACAAAATACAAAATAGCAAAACCAAAGTCAGGCGTGTTTTCTCACAGCACACTTTTTAAGAACAAAGAACTGTCTGGAGGGTTAGTCCTTCCTGAGGGCTAATTAGGAGTTAAACTATGCTGAGAAGTTAGCTTTGTAGATTATAGCTATTGTATGCTATTAAATACCGATTACTAGGGTAAGCTGATTCCTACCACATATTTATTAAGATTAATTTAGAAGGTGTATTGTAGGAATTATTGAACGTTTTTAGAAATGGAATAGCTACGATCATTAATAAATGATCCTGACAACAAAGAAATCCCTCGTATTCTTCACTAAGACCATGAAGTTCATTAAATCTTCCCGAGGAGGCTGGGGCTGTTCTGGCAGAGACAGCAGTGTTGTTTTTCAGCTCTGTCACTGGCACAGAAGGCTCTCAATTGCACAGGGGTGCTGAACAGGGGCAGTGGGGCAATTTTCCTATATAGTGTGTGGAAAGGTCTCTTCCCTCTGTCTGGCTGCATTTGGTGCGGTGGTCCCCTCACTTCTGCCTGCATTTGGTGATATTTTGCTGCCTTCGAAAGTTCATATTTCTGCAACAGGGGAGACCAGCCAGAAGGAAATGCCTCTAGAAGTTTGCTGACAAGTAAGGGCTTAGGAAATTCCAATGTCAAATATAGAAATTTATGTCCAAAGTCCATTGTCAGGACAGATTTTCAGTATTTATTAAATTTAGACATGATGATTTGAGGACACAGATTACTCAGCCATTTTGTCATTTACAAGCAACTTCCAAACCTACCATAGCTGTTCACAAGAAAACACAATTTCAGGGAGCTAATTTTTTCATTTTCTTGTTCATTTTATTCTTCTTTTGTTGTTATGACCTTTAAAAATATTATTTGTGTGTTTTTCATTTGCTCCTTCATGAGCTGTCCTCTCATTTGCTTTTCTTTCCTTCCTACATCCTTCTCAATCTCTACACAACATTGTCAGTGGGTGCATTCCTCTCATTTTTTGTTGGCCTTCCTTGAAACATATTTTCCTAACATTTGGTTTTCTATTAGCCTATGTCCCTGAAAACACTAGCAACATGATTAATCAGCTACTGATCTTTTTCTCCTGCTCCCTTTACTAAAACATTTGGAAGACTATTCTCTGCTGCCCTGGTGACTCCTCTACAGCTCGGAGCTGGCAGCTTGAGGTGTTTTTCCAAGACTAATTCATCTCCTTGCTTTCTATGCACAGTTACTAACAAATCAATCAAACCCCTACCTCGGAATTCAGGAGAGGCCTGGGACACTATTTCAACTTGTATCAGAAAGGGACATGCAAAAAAGAGACAGAACTGTTCCCTCATTTTGTTTGAAAAGAAAGAGCTATTTATTTAAGTCTACAACTACCTGGAAATCTGACACACATTTAATATAAATACCACAATTTCTTTGGTGGAGTAATACCTAAATTTACCACTATGTTTTTGGAGGGCCTGGGCAGAAAGATGAATACCTGGCATGAAAACTTGGTTATGATAAACTTGTTAAACAACTGGTTATAAACATCAGTACAATTAGGGAGCATGCAGTCTACTCTCACATTATGTAGATATGGAAAAATAATTATATTTTAGGTAGGATGATTACTGTAGGTGACAGAATATGTTTCCTTTCTGTCAACAGTCAAGTCAAAGTTGCAGGGAACTGAAGATATTTCACTATAATATTAGTACTCTAGCATTAAGAAACCATTAAATAAAAACATTTCTCTGAGGTATTAATTAGAGAGGCTTTGATTTATGCTCCTAAACCCTTTTATATCTTTTTTATAAAGGTCATTTTGCAAAGAGCTGAATGTTTTCAATTCTGGATATAAAATCCTGCAACTAAGTGGAGAAAGAAACTAAATTTAAAAAAAAGAAATAAAAAGGTATTTTCCAGCAGCCTTTATACAATACTTCTTCAAATATACAGCATGTGGGGCAAGCAAATGCAATTCTTCCCTGCCTCCTACCAGCTATTTGTGAGGGCAAAAAATATGATCTCTGACAAACTTAGAAGCATTTTGCTCTTTAGAGGCATTCCAGTACCCCAGCAGGCCTGGAAAAGCTGCATTTGCTTCCCTGCCACAGCAGCCACTGGGGCTGGGCAGCTGGGAAGCACCATGGCCAGGAGAACAAGCCAGTAGCCCCAGAGGGCTGGGCAGCCTCTGGCTGCTGTGCAAAAGCCTTGCTGGGGTCCCTTCACACCAGTGCCAAGCTGTGGCAGTGGAGCTGCAGGGCTCCCTGTCCTTCCACCCCTCTCCTTATTCCTCTCGGAGAGGACTGGAGGGAGGAAATTGGGTAGAACGTAGCTCCCCCTCACTGCAACAGGCTTAATACTTGTTACCGTGCCTGTGACCCCATCAAAATCACTCTCACACTCATGTTCTGGTGCACGCCAGCTGAAGAGAGAGCCCAGCTGGCTCCCTTCCCACTCAGCTCTGCAGCAGTGAACAGCTTTCCCCAGCAGAATGAATCACGCTCCCAACGCTCCGCGCCAGCCACGAGCGCTTCCGAGCCTCCGGTGGCACTCCTGCCACTGCTGGCCTCGTGCCGCGCCACAGGACCCGGGTGGCTCTGGAGCCACGCAGCCCAGGGCTCAGGGAATCCGACAATCCCTTCCTCTGCTCCCAGAACTCCGGCTCTGGGGTGCGGAGTTCTGCCAAAACGCAACACGAACCCTACGGGCTGCCCTGAGTGTGAGGACTGAGCTCTCACGCAGCCGTCCATCCCAAGAGCCACGCTGCAAAGTGCCCTTGGCTAAACAGGGTTCCTGTGGGCCTGGGGAGGAAAAGCTGCTCTGGCTCAGGGCATGCCAGGCAAAATACACTGAGAACTTCTAAGCAATGTTTAAATAAATCCCACTTGCCATAGACGCTACCTGTTTGCTCCGTTCACAACAGAGAATCTTACCCCTGGTGCACAACTTTGGTGCCTTTTGAGACTAAGGAACAAAAGGAGAGAGAGGAACTTCGACTGATCTGCCTAAAAAGTGCAGCATTTTGGAGTCAGTGCCTCCCCTCTGCCTCAGCGTGCCCATCTCTGAGTGTAACAGCATGTTTCAGAATTTCAGGTTTCAGAGGAACAGGTTTAAGAAGAGCACATTTCAGAGCAGCTACCTGCGGGATGTGCAAGTCCAGCTGTGAACAACCACTGCAGTGTGGCCACCGCACAAGGAGCACTACATTAGCTCCAGAAAAGTAATGAAGTTCAATGGTCCAATTATGCCTTTGCCTTTAAGGAAATACAGAAATAGGGGTTTTATACTTTCTCACCTGCATAAACATTTTCTAGAAAAGAATTGGTAATAAACAGAACTAGAAAATTAGTTCTAGAAATTCAGTTCTGTTCAGAAAGTCAGTCCCTCGTTTAGAGTACTCTTCATGACATTTTTTTCTGCTGATTATTGTCATTATTTTTTTCTAATAACAACAGAGTCCTTAAATGCCCTTTCACACATTTTCATTAAAATTTGATTTGAAATACTTAGTTTCTTTCATATTTATCTTTGTCATTCTCTGCTTGGAGGAGGCCTGGCTGGTCTGAGGGCTTACAGTATCAGACAGTCTGTCACTCCTCATGTTTCCTTCCTCTGTCAGAATTTAATATATTTTGTCCTGCTAGCTGCTATGAAGCAGTTCAATTTGATTCGAAAGGAGTCCAAATGGGTGAGCAAGTGGCATTACATAATGGCCAGCTACAGCTGGAGTCTGGCTCGCTGTTGTTACTGAGCTCTCTAGGTTGTAAATGTTTGCTCATTATGTCTCATACCTTGGCTGTGCAGCAGCACTCTGCACTGCTGCTGCCTACCTGTACATGGATCAAAGGCATCCCTCTCCCTCCTGGATCTATGGAATATGCATGTGAGCAGCATTCTGGATCCTTCCTCCTTCACCCACCAGCTTGGCACTGTGGGATTCCTGGAAATGAACCAGGGTCTGCTTTTCGGTGTGTAAGCCGCAATAATTGCCAAGATTACTTTCCATTATCATCCTCATTATCTCAGTCATATACATAGTTTTTTCAAGCAGCCTTTTGTTTGTGAGGAAATAGATGTGATCAGACAGCTGAGAACTAAGGGAGACAGCATAAGACCAACTTGGCGCTTGTGAAAAATCAAAATGAAGCCTCTGCTCATGAAACAGATCAAGCACATTCTGGTGTTTGCTTGTGACAACTGAATTAGAGACATTTTTCAAAGTTCATTCCTATATAAAGGCTAAACTTGTAAAGGTCAGCAGAATACTGAGTTATTTCCTATTAAAACGTCGATTGCTGAAGGATGCTTTTCTAGTGTAACTAGATTTTCAAGAGATTTTGCAACTTTGTTGATATGATTTTTTTTTTTCTCTGCTTATGCATTTTCCAGGAGAATATGTTCTACACTTTGGTTTGTTTTGGAGATAGTAGTTTCAGGAGAGAGAAATCCTGGATACATATTATTGCTCATTAACAACTGAATAAGCTTCCTTTTATTTTTTTTGTTTACTACCACAAGAAAATACTACTATAGGTACAACCTAGAGCAGTAAAGTAAGGGGAGCAGTTTATGCTTTGTGCTTGAAAGTGTTTTGAAATTTCAGAATTTGGTTTGTTTCTGGTTTGGATGAAGTATTTTAGCGGTCCCCGCAAAAGGCCAGTCCAGCACTGGCTGTCCTTCATCTCATGGATACAGCTGTGCAGCTGGACAGCCAAGTCCTGAGGGGCTGCAGACTGGAAAGCCAAAATCCCAGTGCCACATGAGGGCCCTGCACAGCAGCCAGCAGCTGGGGCCATCTCCCCAGCAGCTCCTGAGATGTGTGGCAGAGGCTGAGGGAGCTGGGAGCAGCTCTGAGCGCAGGGCAGGGAGCAGAGGTGCTCGGCTGAGCAGCTGCCAGAGCTGGATAGAACCTCCAAACCGTGGCCATTCTTCATCAGCCTTTGGTTAAAACCACACTGCCCCTGGGTGCTGCTTTGATCTGTGCAAATCAGCATCTCCACTCAAAGCACTTCTGACCAGCTTTAGCTGAGGCTCCAAATCACAGATTCCACAAAAGCTGGATGCCTGTTTCCATCAGGCTCCTTTGCAAATCCACTCCTCTGAGAGCAGCCCATTGTTGGGATGCAGGCCTGATGCCACAGGCGTTAATGTGTTCAGGATGAGAGCCCAGTGGATTTCACACTAAGAATAACCAAGAGATAAACAACAGCATTCTTTGAGACTCGTGAAGTAGTCTGTTTCTAAAAACTTGGGATGAGAGAAAAACATTATATTTACAATATCTAAATTTTTAGACCTCATTTTACTCTTCTTAAAGGACAAAAAAATACTCATAATTCTATGCTATTTAGGAGTGCGGGAAAAACACATGAATAATAACTGCCATTAATGCCAGCAGCAATTATAATTCAATTGCCCACAGACATTTATTTCTGCTTATTTTTCCTCTTACCGATACCACCACAGGAAAAAATGAACTCACAACTGAATTTGATATAATTTTACATAGCTAGAATTAAGACTCAATATTTTTCTTACACGAGGACTATGATACTTGCAGTTAGTTGACATTCAAGAGGCTGTTCTAGTTGTACTTTGTTTTGAAATCAGAACTATTCATTCGAGACTCATTAGAGTTAAGTCATGGGCCTCCAGTTTTTCCACAGGGCTTTAGGTCTCTGCACAGATTCCTTTAGCTTCAAGGGTTTTGGGGAATAAAAGTGAATTCGTAACTTAACAAAACATAAATTATAGTTATTTGTATTTTCTCTGAATTATTACATTTTATTAAAACTTCTAGCTTTAGTACTCTCAAAAAAAAAGAAAATAATTACACCCCAAATCCATCTTGAGAGGGTGGCTGACCTTCCCAAGCAACCAGTTGTTTTACCTTAATTCTTTTTCAGGCTGTGTATTTTTAATTCTACAAGTTGTTGTTTTCCTTTTTTTTTTTTTTTTTAAATTCTTTCAATGATTACAACATTCCACTGTAAAAATAGAGATTTCCTGTGAAGCAGACACATATACAATCACTGGCTACAATACATCAACACATTTATGCCCATTCAGTCTTACACAGCTCCAAGTGTAGGAGTGGGTGTCTGTCCTGGCTCACACGGAACTGCTGCTGACGCACAATAATTACCCAAACTTTAGAGCTTTAGCACATCTCTCTCCACTCTGTTCTTGGAAACAATCACACCAATAGCACACAAGAGTGATCGAAGGATTTAGGTTATTAACAGGTGCTGTTTCTTATGGCTGTGTGCAGCTATATCCTTCTGTGCTGCTGATACTGGCTCTTATCATGCTTAGTTGAATTCCCCCCAAAAATAGGTATGAACGAAAGCTATTTGGAGGAGGATATATTAAAATTTTATAACATGTTTTCCAGTGCCTCATGCAAATCTTGGCTATTTCCCTGCATAATCAGCCTGCGTGGTTGAAGGTTGAACTGCAAAGGGCTGAATTCTGAAAACAGCAGTTCCTGTAAACCATATTGCTGGAACCTGGGGTTTTCTCCAAACCCCCCACACAAGGAAAATGATCCACCATCAGGGACTAAACTGAGGATATGTGGCCTTTAGCCAGAAAAAGACTAGGGTACCTGCAGAGTAGCGTTGTGTGGGATGGCTTTAGGTGTTTAATATGTTGTGCTCAAGCACTTTTACCAGATGAGTCCCATATGGAAACTAAAAAAATACAGGTTAAAGCCTGCTCTTGTGCCTTCTTGCCCTCAACTGGTCTAGGAGTCCACATGAGTGAGGTGTCATGTGTAGTACCTGGTCCAGCTGGGAACAGGCTGGGTTGGCTTTGGAAGCACCAGAGCTGGGCTGTCCCAGACAGCTGGGCTGTCTCAGCTGTCCTGCCGAGATACCCGAGTGCAGAGACTCTTCTCACTCAAACGTGCCCCTGCACTGAGCTGGGATTTTAAACCTGAGGTTTAAATTTTAAACCTGAGGTTTAGATTTAAGATGCAAAGCAGTGCTTTCCCCCCTCCTTTTACATTGTTTGTGTTATTGTTTCACACACAATATGACATCAGAGGCTGAGCAATGTGGCTCCCCAAGCAAACTGGTATAAAATGAAAAAAAAGCCAGCAACCTGCTGCTGGCAGAATAGCTCGCTCATTCCAAGCCACGGCCCCTGTTTGCACCTTTGCTCCCCAGAAAAGCCTCTTATTTTAATACCCTGAAGCATAGAACACGTAGTCTACTTACAGAAGAAAAATACTTCTGAAAAAGCAGAACTTAATTGTTTAATTCATTGTCTCTTTCTCAACTTCCGGTGTAAAATAACAGAAGGGAATTAAGCGCTGCCGCGCGAAGCGCAGCGATCACTGCCGCGCCCGAGCAGCTCAGCGCCGGCCACCGGCATTTCCGCACGCCCCGAAGCACTGACAGCGCCGGGCACTGCCCGCCCCTGCCAGGAGCTGTCCAGCGGCCGTCACCCTGCTGCCAGAGGAACGCTTCCCGAAGACCTGCCTAACCCCCGGTGCAGCGCCGAACCGTTCGCACACATCCCCGGCGACCCCGGAGAAGGGATCAGCACCCGCCGCTCCGTTTCCCGGCCCCGGGCTCCTGCCTCAGCCCTGGCTCCCCCAAGCAGACCCGTCCCGAGTCCTTAGCTGCTTGTCACAGGAGCCCCCCAGCCTTTGGCAGCTTTGTCGCCCTCCCCCGGGCACGTTTAAGCAGAACTGTCTTTAGCTAAGCAAACCCCTCAAGCCTTTGTTTTAAATGTACAGTAGGAAGTCCAAGCATCAGTGTGAACAAGGATTATTCTCTAAGGAAACCTCACCGGCAAGTGACAACAGTTATCGTTCCAAAACAAATACATGCTCCTGTACACCTACAAGACAGAGCGCCTACAACATCAAAATTGTTCCTCGCTTATATTCCCTTTATCATGATAAAGGTCAGGTTTGTTCACCGATCTCTAGTCAAGTAGACTGATGCATGTGTAATAAATTACAGAAATGCCCTTTGAGCCTCTATTATTTTGTGAAAAGAAATAGCTAAGCAAAGGGTGCTCATCCACCCATAAGAAAAAAAAAACCCCAAAACATAATAGAAAAATCTTTCTTCTTTTCTTACTGAATTTCAAACAGAGAGACAGAAAAGTCCTATTACATTTTTTAGTCCTGCCAAGGCCAAACAGATTTATAATTGGCAGTTAAGCACATATTTATCTGCTTTCTGGGTCTGTCTCCAATCTGAAGAGAGAAAGATCTGAATCTATTACAATTAATGCAATAACTGTTGACACACAAGGAGGAATTCTGACAGTATTTATTTGTGGGACAATAGTCTCGGAGTGGTACAGCTTTCTCCAGCTTATGCTGATAGCAGGCGAACCACAGAATTTTGCTATGGCTTGGAAACACACCCAAGTTGTAAACATTTAAACAAAACCTAATAAAAACATGGAAAACCTAATAAAAACATGGGGAAGAGCTAGACACGCTTCCAATTTCCATGTTCTGCATGGAGCGTGAAAATATTGCATTGTTAATACCCTGAACAAGCAATGAAATATGTACAGCATATAAGTAAATAATCCTTTTTCTCCTACGATTTTCTGAAAGAAATTAGGATTGCTGAGCATTTTTTAACTCATACGTAAATCAGATAGAGTGCTCAGAAGAGAAGCTGTTCTGACACCTGATCCTGTGTCTGTGTATACAATGCTCTCTACCTTTTATACTCAGTTCCTCACTCTGAACTGCAAGGCCAACCGGTGTTTTAATGAAAGACAAACTCTGTTTCAAAGTTTTTCTCCATTTATCTGGAGCCTTTTGATGTGAATTTCTGTAAGCACCAGAGGAGATAACAAAACATTGGTGGTTCTCTGTGGATATAAGTGATTCTGCCAGATACAGAATTTAATCAAAAAGATCTTGCTGCTGAAGTTACTTGTCCATGTGCTTTCTGCGGGTTAAGATCACAAGTTCTAACACAGACATCTGATTTTCTGGCTACAGTGTTACATTCTGTGTGCACTGCCCTCGATGTGGAAAGGCTCCAAACTGGATGTACTATCAGAGAATGGCAGGTCCATCTCTCTTGGAGACGTTATTGCTATTGCCTTGATTATAAAGTTTTGTCTAACTTCATTTTTGTTCCCAACTATTTGGTAAAACAAGGCTGTAGTGTAGGATATCACCACATACATTTCAACCATAATTTTTCTGTTGAAAATGGAAACATTCCTACTAAGCTGCCTCATACTAATCCTTAGTTTTCCAACCATAGAGGAATGTGTTCTGCCAGGCCAGTGCAATGAGCAAACACAAACTCCCAGAAAGTCTGTACAGAGTAGTTTAAATGAAAAAAAAACAACAACAACACTTTTTTTTTGTGTTATAACAATTCTCTAACTGAAAATGCAAAAAAAAAAAATCCCCACTGGCAGGAGTATATGAAGTGTTTCCAAAGACCAATCGTGGTGTACTGTTAACACTGCAAGTCTTTGGGTGACTTCACCATGAGCACACCAAGTCACTGTGGTGGAGCTGGGAATTGAGGGACTGGACTCTGAGCCCATGACTAGTGTTTGAATAAACATCTACTTGTTTTCTCCTAGGAAAGATGGAGAAAGAGAGGCAGGTTACTCTACCAACCAAGCAAAGGGATCACATCAGCAAGAACCACCCCTGGGTGAAACATGACTGTTGTTTAATAGGGCATAGACATTCCAGGTAAAAGATTAAAACATGGTCTAAAAATCCATAATTAAGATACAGAAGAGAAGACTAAATGATTGCTATATCTGCTATTATACTGGAAATGAACTATTTCTGGCTGTAACTATATAATACAAAGAGAATTTTCCTGAGGCAGCATTGATTAACGTTGGAGATAAATTATAATAAATACAAAGGGAAAACCACTTACAGTATATTGAGTTTCTGTGGGAAGTTTGAGTAACGATCCATTATTGTAAACAGAAATTATTTACAGTACCACGCTGTGAGAAGCAATAGTTCTGGCAGAATTAATACATTAATACAAGGACATTGCCTTTGGTCTCAGAAGAAGTTCCCAGGCATGCAAATATCAGAGCTTCCAGCAGGCTCCCCTTAGGGCAGGGACTGTGCCTTTTTCTGCCTGGCAAATTCTTAGCACATCAGGAATAAATAAATAAAAACAAGACTGCATGGGAAAGTGTTCCTAATAATCTGTGTAACATTGACAGAGTTCATTGCTTCAGTCAGGTGAGCAGGAAGGTTCTTGCCCTGGAGCACAAGCCCTCCAGGCAGGTAAAAGTCCCGGGGATGAAAACCTGACCCCACGCTTAGCCCCTGCTGATAACGTTGTGCTCAGAATTTGAGTTTTCAGGGACTGGTAATTTAACCTGTCATAAGTGGAAGTTCCCAGAAAACAGGGCCCTGAGCACCTGCCTGTGTTTGACACTAAGGCAGAGAAGGTTGAGATTTTGGCTTCTCTGAGTTCTAAAGCAAGACAAGATCGAAGGAAGAGTAGCAAAGCTGCTGCCAAGACAGTTTTGCTCCCAACAATAAAAGAAAAGGACAGCATACAATTCATATGTGTGTGTGCCTGGCAGGAGTCCACAAAGCCTTGTTCTTGGAAGACATTCTGAGAAAGCTAAAGAGGCATTCTGCAATCCATTAAAAATAATGTATGCAGAGTAATGGGTTATAACTAGAAATGTCTGAGAATAGAAGCATCAATTTTACTTTTCCTTCTGGGCCTGTACTTAGTTTTTGAGATGAAGAACTGCACTGTGAAAGACCAGTGGGTGACAACAGTCCAGCTAATAAGGAGACAGACATGACAGAAGAGGTTGTAATATAAAGGGCTATCAACTGTCCCCTATTCAGCCTGACTTCTGACACATTTTACTTCAGGCAGGTACCATGTGGCAGACACTCAAAATCTGTCCTGGGTGTTGTTCTCCTGCCAAGATGCACTTGGGTTCAAAAGCGCTGTTAATTAGCATCATTAGCATCCCCCATTCATCATTTTGTATCAGCTAATCAGGGTTCTTAGAGGAACTTAAATCTGATGTAGTGGCACTATAACAAATTATTGAAACCCAACACCCAGTATTTCTGTTTGAGTATCAATTCATCAGGAGGGAAAACATCCAGTTTTGAAAGGTTCCTCACATTCTTTAAACCCACCCAACTTACCCTGCTGAGTGGTAAAGGACTGTAAGACAACAGCTTCTTATTTGGATTGTAGCTAAATAAAGGAAGAAAAATCTCCAAGACAGTGAAACCAGTCCTTAGTACATTGCCTCATTCAGGAATGATTATACTGCATTAATACAGACACCAGTGAGAATGGTTATATTCCAGACTGGAAATAAGGTTCCTGTGGCTTAATAAAAGACAGCTGAGGGAAATTTCATTGGATAACAACCACCCCACCTTCAAGGCTTCAGTGCAAAAGCAGCCCATGTTCATTTGCAAGGGACTGAGAGTTAATTTAACAACTCATTTTTAATCAGTGGCTTTTGTGAAAAGGGTTGTTGGTCTCTGACATTATAAAACAAGCTCTGAAAGAGAAACTGAGAAGTTGGTCTTGTCAGGAAGGTCAAGGAGATGAATGGGGTGAGATGTGCTCACTGGGGTACGGGTTTTCTGTGTGAGGCAGGGCATACTGCTCATGAAAAACGCAAATAAACACAGGCAATGCACTGTGCTGAGGAGGGAAGAGGTACTGTGAATTTAATTCAGCAGCAGCACATTTGTAAATTGAGCAACGTTGAGGTACCACTACTGAAGATGTGCTGAACTACTGAAATTCAGTTTATAAATATTGGCCTAACTCCATTAAAGTAGGTGTTCATAAAACACATTCAGACAGAGCTTCGGAAATGTTCTAAATATCTCTGATTCTGCCATTCTCAAAAAGTGTCAGTTCCACCAAGAGCAAAGTAAAGCCTGAGCACTGATCAAAACTTCACACTAAATAATATAGTTTTCAAAATATCAGATCTACATTTTTACACTTCTGCCTCTGCTTACAAGTTATACAATACACACGTTTGTAATGAAGTAGAGAAAAGAATGAAGAGAATAGTAAGAAAATAGAGACCATAAAAGGAATCACCTACTAGAATGAGTAGTTTTTAATTACAGAAAAAAGAAAAGAAACTGTCCAAAAAGGAGTTTATGGAGGCAACCTTCTTTGCTGTGGACACACACCAAAGTGGAAGCCAAAAGTTAGGCTGGAGACACTTGCCTAGAGATTTGTATCCTATTGCTTGCCCCCCTGAGACAGCACAGCCACCTGTTTGCAGGTGTTTTCGAGGGCTGTAGCACAGCGAGCCATAAGCTCAGGAGAAGACAAGGCTGAGGATGCCTCACTCCCTGATGCCTCACGCGGCTGAGGATGCCTCACAGCCGGGCAGTCATTCCCAGCACCGCCACAGGAGGGGCAGGAGGAGCGGTGGGTGCCGGCGCTGCCCCCGCACGGCAGAACGAGAGAGGAGGGAGCACAAGGCAGGAACACGCCCTTGGGACACCGAGCCAGCAGACCTGTCCTGGCTGCAACCCCTGCTCCTGTACACACACCCCCTCCACAAGGGACACCTGTGGTACCTCAGCTCACAGCAGGGCGGCCGCCACAGGCTCAGCTGCTCAGCCCAGCAGGGCTAATCCATCCTGATTCCACCACTGGACAGGGGAAAACTTTTCCAGCCTTCTCCTCCTGTCAGCTCAATGTTATTCTTGCCTGTGCAACGTGCCCATGATCAAGTAGCCCATTAAGCCTCATTCCCAGAGGAACAGGGACCTGTGCCTGGCCTACTGCGGTTATTTGGTAACTGTTTTCAGTAGAGACGGCTTCGAAGAAAATATTTGAATTTTGGCAAAAAGTTTGCAATTGGGTGGACAATTTCAGCGTGTGTTCAGGTGAGGGAAGTCTTTTAAATGCCACTGGAACTTGCTTCTCCAAAGCAGTAAGATTTTCTCATTTATTGAGACATATACTCATCATTGTTCTTTAAGAGTAGAGGTGTCACTCTGCAAAAGGCCATTAAAATGCAAAAATAGAACTAGGCCATCTTTATGCTGCACATCAGGGTATGTGCAGGGACATTATTATCACAGAAATTACACATAAGAGGTTCCTAAAATAACATGAGGAGAGAAGCAGCAGCTCTCACAGTTGTCTTTTAAGTCTGGAGGTTCAAAATAAAATGGGATCATTATTGAAATGTTAAATAGGAATATAAAGTTCCTGTTGATACAGGATTGCCTATGCCCTAATTATGGAAAGATTTTCTGTCCTCCTTTTCCTCCAGTCTATCTACTTGGCACTTCCTTCAAAAGGACATGTACATCATCAATAGAGAAAATCAAATAATCTGAAGGCTGAAGTCACACTTTTGAATGATCCTTAAGATTATTTATAATATTCAAATTAAATGGTAGCTTGTAATATGATATTAATATCCTTTAAAAATTACAATATAAACTCAAATAAAAAATATAAAGTCCCCTCCCTTTGTAAATGCCTGGGCGGTAATTCCAAGGGGGAAAATGGACACATATTTGTCCCCGTTCCTCAGGGCAGGTCCCGAAATCCACAATTATAGGTGCAAAAATGAAAGTGCATTTTAAAATCCGTTTCTTCTTTTTCTATTCCTTCTTGTCTCTGGCGCATGAAACAGTTATTTTACCTCTTGCTGAACTGTCATCAGTGGCTGCACCAGGAAACGTTTGTGAGTTTGTGAGTGTTAGAGCAGGGAACTGGCGTGGGGCGAGTTCCCAGCAGGAGCTCTGGGCTCAGTGCTCAGCGCCGGCCCCCCTGGCCTGGAGGGAGCAGGAGCCGCCTGCACTGCCAGGGCTGGGGCTGCTCCCTGGGGCAGGGCCAGGCTCTGGGAACGCCAGGTGGGAGCCAGACACCTCTCCACAAGGGGCCACGATAACCACATTCCACAGCCGCAGGGTTGTAGGTGACTTACTTTAAAAAACAGGAGCTGGGCACTGATCAGCTCCCTGTTTACTCACACGGACATACCCACCCTGCTTTGCTCGCAGCATTAGAGCTGAAGATTCAAAGCAAACGAGGTGGGCTAAGTCACAGAGAGACCTTAGGAGCACACCAGTCCCCCACCAAAGACTTAATTTTCTTTCTCAAAAGGAGCTTGTCTGATGCTGTCTTTCCTAATTATTTTCCCCTGAAACTCTTGCACATATATTTGAATAAAACAACATTATGCAAATAGAAAATAATTCAACTCTAGAAATTATTGCAATAACATTGTGGAACACATCATAACTAAGCAGATAAATGTTGGGATATTTTTCTACATAAAGGGCCAATACAAATTACTGTGGCTCATATAAATGCCTGCTTAGATAAGGTTTGGTGTTGATTGAAAGACAACCATACATAGGACTCCAAAATAGTATTTTAAAATATTATAATTTAGTTATTAGAAGTTAACATCTAAAGATCCAAAGAATCAGACTGTCCCTTTTGGAAGACAGGACATCACTATTCACCAAAAAAAAAAAGAAAAAAGACAATTTCCGGAAGCTAACAAAAAACATCAAAAAACAGAGGAGGGAATCACACCTGAGGAAAAGAGGGGCAGGTTTGAAGAGCTGTTGGAAAAATTATACTCTGTTTCTATTCGGTGGTCCAGAAGGATTCATTTGTACACTGGGAAAAAGGACTTGGGCCAACATGAATCAATATCTTTGAGAATTCACCCAATGGATGAAATTCTGTAAAACACTCAAAAACAAGCTGTGCTGTCAAGCCTTAGAACACAACACAATTAAAATAATTTAGTATTTGTTTAATTAATGAATTAAGGGACAAGGGAAAGGAAGGGAGAAAGGAATAGGAATGGACATGGTCATGAATAATCACTAATGCAGGTTTCTCAGGAATTAATGGAGCTTAACCTGAGCAATTCCCTTTCATGTCAATGTAACAGGCCCTTTGGATGGGGGAATGCTGTAGATACAAAAAATCCTGATTTTTAATAGGTTTTCAGAAGCTGTTTCTAAAAGGTTGGTGAAACCTTGTCTGAAAACTGCTTTCAGAGAATAATCCCAAGTGATTCCTACTTTTTAATGGAAGGATGCAGTGAATGGAGTTCTGTAGTGATTTATTCTGCCTCCAGTATTTTCAGTAATGAGGAGGACAATGGGACAGTGTACATATACTTATTAAATTTGTGAACACCATCAAGCTGGAAGGTGTTTCAAAGATTTTGAAGGGCAGAATTTGAATCCAAAAGACTGTAAAAAGCTGAAACATGCAGTGAAAAACAAGGTGAATTCCTATTAAATATATTTAAGAACAATCATTGTAAAGAGCAGTGAAACATAAAAGGCTTTAGGGGACTGAAGGCAAAAATGGATCAATGAAATTTTGTTGATGCCAGAGAATAAATTGTATATTAGGGGGCATAATTAAGCAGATATCCTGCAAGATGTAAGACATATGAGAAGACATGAAATGCCAAACCTCAAGAAAGATATGTTCAGAAAGGCTGGATTTCTGAAACCTCTAATCATTCTATGTGAGAAGAATTAAAACACCCATTCTGTGGTGCCAAGACTTCAAAATACATAAAATGCTGCAGCACAAGGAATAGTCAGCATCCTTTGAAAAGCCAGTCATTTGTATTTCCTGTGAGTCTGTGCCACAGGAGAACATGCAAACTCCTTCATAAGCAATAAATTTTGTTCTCTGCTGTTTTAAAAGATAACTAATTATGACTATTTATCTGAGAACAGAACTCTAATCCTTCCCTGACCTTCTGTGTTTTTTCTCTGAGCTTTTGATTGCTTAGCACAGACTAACAACCTGACACTAAGATTGCACACGAGGCTTGGGAAAGGAGAGATCCATGGCTGGATGTTATAGTTCCACTGTAGTCCCTGATAGAATTCCCTCTTTATAGAGACTCTAAAAGAATAAATTAGATTATGCCAGAAAGTATAAAGCACACTCATCTCCATGGCTGGGCCAGGTACGTCAGGACAGAAGATGCCACTGGGATGTGCTTCAGGTGAGATAAATATTGAAGCAAAATATTTCTTAAGCCTCACATTAACCAGAGAATTCACTAGAGAAACTGTCCTCCACCTTTGCTGGCTGAATGGAAACAATAATAAGAAACTTCCTCCCTATTTTAACTCTACCTTAAATCTTACTCTTAACTGCTTTTGCCCTTGAATGATGTGAGAATCCTACAGGGAATTTGTTACCCAAAAGCTACAGGCAAGGGACTGATAACTAACTGCTTAGACAAAATTGTAAATAACAAAGGCCTGAAGTTGGCTTCTATAATTTTATATTCCTTCTAAACTGTTACCACATGGTATATGGATAGGTAATAGACAAATTAATGGGATGCCTAAAGCAAGGAAATTTTTAATGTATTCAAACCATTACAGTCAAAGAAAACAATAAACAAGGCATACAAATATTTAGAATAACATTATAATGACAGGCACATTCCCATTGTGTAAAAGTATATTAATTGCCGTAAAGAAAGTAATTTCATTGAAAGACAAAACAGTCAAAACAACAGATCTGAGCTGGCTGGTACATCTTAGCAGACTATTTCTGGGGAAAGGTACAGGAGTGTTTGATTTGTAAAACAACTGCTACCTTACAGGAAAGCATAAAGAACATTCTTCTGGGCAAAAAAATATTCTGTTGTGTAAGTCAAATTTGCTGAATTTATCTTTTCTTAATTTGCATAGCTAAGGATATTTGCAGTGCTCAAAGTGTGTATAACTGGTGGATTTAATTAATTTCTCTACTCTGCTACTTGAGGCAAAAGAAGATGAAGAAAACCAGAAACGTGGGCAGGAGTGAGAACACAGCACTGCTCCCTGCCCTCCCACAACTCAAGCACTGGAAATTGATATGAAAGCAGAGTCCTGATATCTCCAGAGTTCATCTGCTTATTGCCTCCTTAGAGGTTATAATCCTCTGTTTGTGAAGCCACAATGGGTAGCTGTAGAGAAGATTACAATGGCACAAATCCTATCAGAGGATTATAAGTCTGTCAGGTTGTGAGTAATTATGATAGAAAACCAAACCTCCAGAGGACATAAAAATAACCTTCATAAAAGGAGATCTGGTGTCACATAATAAAAGCCTACATGGAAAACCAACTTCTGACTACAGCTCTTTTGCAAAGCAAGAGCCCAGAAAATATTACAAGGATGTGAGTGTGATGGCACAGCATGGAGCCCAGGGGAAATGAAAAGCAGAAGAGAGGCTTCCAGCCAGTTTAGTCACAAGGCCAGGGATATTCCACTCCCACCCTCCTCGGATGGCAGTAAAATAGCCAACTGATTTCACAGAACTCTGCTCCTACACACTTGGAGCCTAACCAGAAACAAGAAGTCCGAACCTGAAACGTGATGAAGGCCCCATCTCCTAAGTCCCTGTGACCACAGCAAATTCAGCACCTCACAGCATCACAGACTTTTCATCTAGAAGACAGTGGGAAGCTTCAGTCTACAGGTCTTGACTTTAACTGATACACAAAGATGCAGTTGCCTCTTTCTCCATTTGCAACCTGTCACAAAGAGTTCAGAAGAACTCACAGGCATAAGATTTTTACATATATATATATGTAAAAATTCCATAGATTTAAACATAAAGTGGTAGCAGCACATTTAGTAAGAAAAAGGCTCATTTACAGGAACACTGAGTGTTCTTCCCTGTCTGGACACAGATAGCAGTGGAGCCTCACACCTCTTGGGCCCCACTGCTATTGATTTTCCTTCTTTTATGTTTCAACTCCACTCCCACCTATTCTCCCACACCTTATATCATTATTAAAATAAATACAATCTCTGACTTTCACATAGGTAAGTGCCTGAAGGATGTAGATAGAAAATTAAAAGGGTGGAAGGGGGAGGATTTATATTGTAAACTTTGCTGTCCCCATCCTCACTTAAGATAAAAGTAGTCCAAATGAAGAGTCCACCTGGTTTAGAGTGTGTGTAGATAGCATTGCCTTCATTTGACAGCAGCAGAGAATCCCACAGCACTAGAAGGAAACTTGGGAATTTTGACATTTAGAAACAGACATAGAGCATTGTTTGTGCAACAGCAGTGCTGTCACTACACAGCTCACTGATACATCTCTGCAGTTCATCTGTCCTGCCAGAGGAAAATCAGCTCCTCCTAAGATAAGCACCAAAGGCAGAGCATCATGGATTTTATGACCTGGCTCCTTGACCTTCTTTCCCATGTCTAGATGTAAGGCATTGTCTCTGAACATCAGCTCATGGATCTCCCTACTATAATTCTTCCTTACGAAGACTGCACTCACGGTGACCTTGTTACTCATGGGTGTCTCAGATGAGATCAAGGTGCCAAGAGCTGCCATGCTGCCTCTCCTTTGGTGTCAGCCAGCACCGTGCTCCCTGCTGCTGCACAGCCACTGACAGCAGGGTGGGTGTCCTCCACCTGCCTGTGCTCTGTGCTGCCAGCACAGCTCCAGCGCCAGGGGCCAGAGGGAGTTCAGTGCCTCCACTCTGGCAGCGTAACTGGAGGTGTTTCTACATCTCCTGCACAGGGGAGGAAAGCTCATCCTCAGAGATCCACTGAGGTTATCTGTGTGCAAAGAACCACACAACCTTTACCATGGGGGAGAGCAGCAGAGAAAGAGGTTGATTGTGCAGGAAGTGAATATAAAACATAAAGCAACAGAAGTCAGTGTGCTGAGAGACTCCTGCACTCAATGGCACCACAGAGAGTCCCAACACAATGGGACTGAGTCCTACAGTGACTTGCTAGGACGGGGACAGATGTCAGTCAGTATGTTTGGTGACAAGAATTTACACTATAGCCTGTCACTTCCATTAACAGAAACATTTTTTTTTGCTGGATGAAATGCCATCCCAATCATCTCAGATCTTTGATTGCAATCAGGTGGGTACGTTGCCTGTGTTACAGGAATGATTTTGTGATATGGTGCAGAGACAGAACAGACCACTGACTAGCATAAATTGCCATGAAAAATCTGTATTGTCTCAGAGCTACCACATTTAGGGGCAAGACAACTACTCACATGACTTGTGCATCACTGACAAGGAAACAAAAAATTCTGCAGATCTTAAGGGTCAAAGATATATAGGGGTGACTTACAACAGCATTATACATAGAATGACACAGCTCTGTGGATTACTGGGGGTAGAGCCTCATCCCAGGATTTGAATTGCAAGGCCACAAGTGTTGAGAAAAGGCAGCAGTAATGATCAAAGATTGGAAAGATTGAAAGCAGTGAAATTATTATTTCAGAGAAGAGAAAAATATTTGAGAAGCGGTAAAAAAACATTAAAAATAATGACTGATAAAGAAGTTGGATTGCAAGCATCTATTCTTGCAAAAATATAAAATCACTTAAATTGCAAGGTAGAGAAATTAAGATTAGATGAGAGGAATACTTTTCGGTTTAGGACTTGTACTGGACTGCAGAAAATGTTGCAGCAGAATGCCATTAATTTGTTAAGAGCTGAAACATAATTTTTCAACTATGTGGAGAATAAGGCCATATTTGTATGGATATTTGTAACAGCAAATACAAACAAAAGGGTTCAGGTTCATAAATTTTTGGGCATAAACTTGTTTGCTGCTTCTGGGAATAACCCCTAGAGTAAGGGATAAGAACACACCCCTCAGAGACTGTTTTGCATACCAGCACCACTGGGGCTCCTGCAGCCTCCTGTCACACATTTAGTGTGGGCAGAGTGGCTGTCCAGCTGTGGGGACCACACAGGTCAGGGGTGTCTGGATGTGCACACACAGGGCACTGTCTCATGGTTTTGATGCACCACCTTCTGCAGAACAGCCCCTTGCATGGGCTAGGTGTGAATAAGAATATCCTTTAAAATACAACATTCAGTGCAAAGCTGAAGGAAGGGGTAAAGAATGTAAATAAAGACAATGACAGTGGCATTGCAATACCTACAAAGACCTAAAATTCTGAAGTTATAAAGGTGTAAGAAAGTGCACAAACACAAAACCTCTGTGAGGGTCAGTTCAATTGCAGTGGGAAAACCTACAGAGAGGAAAGAGAAAATACACAGGGCAAAGGCTGGAGTGTCACTCCACTAGTGACTCCTGAATGGACAAGTCTTATTATCCAAGAAGAAACTGACAGGAAGTACTTTACAGCCATAGTCAAGTTGTTGAAATCCTACAGTCTTACATGTGGGATTTCTCAGAAACAGCACCTGCAGCTTCTCCTGGTGAAGCTTGTAGGAACACGAGTATGGATACAAAATGCTGGATGAGCTGGACTTTAATTAAGTATATTACACTCAAGAACAAAGAGGAAAATATGCTTCTTGTGTCAGTTTACTTATGGATGGGAGGGGAGCAATTTTATAATGATATTCTCTAATCACTCAGCTCTCTCCTGTTTTCATAGCTGTTATTTTCAATTTTAGTTAGTTCAGGGTATATCTTTTTCTCCTGAGTATCTGAAAATGCTCAGCTATTATTATATTTTGCTCTGAATTTTCTCTTTTTTCACCTTTGACTTCCCAGACTTCTTTTGTCTGTCTTGTTCTCATTTCTTTTGTATGTGTGCCTGCAGGTGGCTTTTATAACAAAATCTCATTCTGCTTTCCTGGCCTCCCCCCACCCTCTCCTGTTTTGTTACTGCATTGCCTTTCTCATTTGTGCTTTTCCTGATGCCTGTAACCAGTCATTTCCTAATAGATTCCATTCTGTGCCTATGGAGTTTGTTCAATTTCCCTGTCCTCAAGCACTGAATCATTGACTTCATTGTACAGAAAGGAATGAATCCCCAGGCCACTCTGCAGAGCAGGTTCCACTCTCCCGTGGCTGAAGAGGAGGAGGGAAGTGGCTGAGCTCAAGGGATGCCCACGGCAGGCTCTTGGCTCTGAAGCAGTGAACAAGCTCATCATTGCTGCAGCCTCCTCACAGCTCTTCCTCTAACCCCGAGTCTCCCATAGCTCTGACAGCTTCTTGACAAGATTAATCAAACTAGGTGAACACACAATGTATCCTATAGAAAATGCAGAAAACAAACCACTCAGCTTTGAGGCTTTTGCTTCATCTTACCCTATTTGTACATGGGACTATGATTGGTTTTACGTTGAGTTCTTACTTGTATTTAATACTTGCTGACATGCCCATTGCTTGGTTCCTGAATGAAGTGCATAAATCAGATATAACACCATCTTAATTGGACAGTGCAGAATAATTACAGTGACCAATAACACTATTGCCACGTGATTCACATTAAACTAACTCCAAAATTCACAGACAAGGGTGCCAAAAAACATTTTTGCTTGAAAAATGCAGTAGACAGTTAACTGTAATAACTTCAGTTGCTGAGATACAGGTCAAGGTAGTAAAGAGATAAGGTAATGATCAATATTTGTCAGCTACTGGCAATGTGACCAGAAGCCAATGCCTCAGACATTTCCAAAGGCTCACTGTTGGTGGCTGGGATATAAACCCCACTTTCTCTAGCTATAAACTGGTTTTGGTGCAGCATCCTTCCAGTTATTTTCTTCTCCACGTGTCTCCCAGCAGCTTTTCTATACCTAGAGATCTTAAGGGAATTACAGTCAAAAACACCCCAGCATAAAAAGAACTTTTTCATTTTTCCTCTTTTTCCTCTTCTCATTTTCTGCCCATCAAACATCTATCTTGTGTGTGGTGAGCTCCAGCATATTTCAGACTCTTCCTTTTGGGCTGGTAGCAGGAAGACAGAGAGCAAACCACAAACACTTCATCCACAATAACCCCTCAAAGTCTCGGACGGTTAGGGAGCAGGCGAGCACTGCGTTTCCTCACTTCAGCAGAAATTAAGATAGGTTGGGAATATTGCAGGTTTTTTTACAATAATCAGGTCATTGCTAATCAGGTCTGATTATTCATGCTAGAAGCTGTGGCACAAACAGTTTTTTGAGTCTCTGTGATGTTCATACTCTCTGCTTTGTTTAAAAAAAATACATAACTTAGAAGGGGCACAGTGCTGGTTATATGGAATACTGTGGTGGACAATACCAGTGTCACATTGCCAAAAATAATTTGTGAGCACAGCCACAGCTTTTGGGTTAAAGTTGTCCCCATTCAGTGAAGCAACTATTTGCAAATACCAATCACAGAATATTTGGTTTATAAGTATAAAGGATTTCACTTGGCACAAGAGGTCACTGGTAAAGCTGGTAGGGATTTTTCTGGTTAAACTTTCTTCCAATTGAAGCCAATCCTTTGTATCACAAAACATTTTGAAGAATCCAAACGATTATTATTTCCCCTCTGAAATATAACACTATTTTTTCCAACATCAGTAAAACAAAACTAAAAATCTCAGATTTCACACGAACATCTTGTGAATCAGTTGTAGACAAATGTCTTATTTCCCGGGAGAATCCCCACTCAATATTGCTGAGACTGAAGGAGTGTTAAGTATAAGATGACACTACGGAGGGCAGTCCTTTTTTCAGTTATAAATGTGGATTGCCCCAAGGTGGGGCAGTGCTGCTCAAAACCTCCCAGTTGCTCACGGCTTACTGGGCTCCTGCAGTGGTGACACTGGCACTGCCCATTGCCCAGACTGCTGCAGAATTTGCATCGCACCATTGCTGCTTCAGTTATGAACATTTCCCAAGTAGCATCCAAATACAGGTGAATTTACTTATCCACACTGTCATGTTAACTACATGGGGAGAAAATGACAAAAGTGTCCTGTTTGCTCACTTATTTCTAGAAAACCAAAGGTAAGGAATCAGATCACACACTTTAGTGAGATTGGGAACACATGCAACATTCACCAGTATGGACAGTTAAACTAAAATTTAGTTTGATTCGTATTTAGATAGATATCTATTAAGCTGAAATTTCTCTTGTAGGCCCTAGGAATTCATTCCAATGGGAGCCTCTTTAGAAATAGGAATCATTCTTCAATATGGCTAAATGTACTTTGCCAGGGGTGGCCTTTTGCTTAATTCACTTTGTACAAATGGCCAATAGAATGAGTAATTTGAGCTGTGTCTTCTACGTGATAACTTAGTCTTGTGTAAGCATCTGGATGTGAGTGAGGGGCACTGTAAGAATGACTGTCTTTAATTCACTTGAAATTCATAATTTAAGAGTTGTGGACTTTTAACAAGACAGGAGAGAAGTCAAAGAAGATCTAGAAATTGAAACCATATTTCTTTACATCTTTTTAAACACTCAGGGGAGCAAACACCAGCACCATCAGTAACCCAGCAACCGAGAAGCAACAGAGTCTGTCACTGAACACAGCCCAAATTCACCTCATTCATCTTCCCCAGTACATTCCTGGGGTAGCTTTCTCCACTGTGTTTAGAGAGATGGCTGAATAAAACTGATATGTCTAAGTAAGAAACATACAGAAACCAGTTCTAGTTAGCTACACCTTATTTACATTGTTTTTACAAGTCTCCATAGCTGGAAGTCATTTCAGCAGTGAGTGTGGTGCTCATAATATTTTTAACACAGTGAAATATCATGATGTTTTGACATATTGAATAATAATTGCCACAAGGGAACTTCATAATAGTAGCATCCATGAAGTACTGATTTAGCTCTACTGTCTGGGTTTGAAAAGACAGGTGTCTGCTAAGGAAGGCAGAAGCCTCCCTTGAAATGGGAAAATGTAAACCCCTTTCCTCTGAACTATTATAATTTTGAAATTAAGGGGCTTTCAGGCAAAGATATGGGGATCGGAATAACAGTTCTTTATTAGGAAAACTAAGATAAAAATGGAGTAATAAAAAAAAACAAGCCACTGACAGAGTCAGAATACAACCTGACACCCTGTGGGTCAGGGTGCTGGTGGCAGTCCCATTAAGTGGTGGCTGCAGTCCTCGTGCAGTGGCAGATGTGGTTCTGTTGAAGCAATGATCCTGTAGAAAGGGTGTAGTTTTCTCTGAAGGTCCAGGGGTG
This sequence comes from Tichodroma muraria, assembly GCA_013390105.1. Classification (NCBI taxonomy): domain Eukaryota; kingdom Metazoa; phylum Chordata; class Aves; order Passeriformes; family Sittidae; genus Tichodroma; species Tichodroma muraria. The sequence continues at coordinate 59,430 of WAAG01080632.1, forward strand.
ATAGATGGGCCTGGTCTTTCTCTGAGAATGCAGTGGAAAGGCTGCCTTGGTGTTCCAAATCTCAGATTTTATCTAGGTATGAAATGTTTGGCTCCTCCTCCTGGGTGGAGCATCTCCCAGTGGGATGATGTAATTTTATCAGTCATGCAGTGAGACTCAATGGCCCATTAATAGAAGATATCTCCCTGAACAGAGGATGGATCATGGAAGAGATAAGAAAACTGCCCCACCTGGTTTCAAGAGATGGTGATAGAATACATACTGCAGCCCAAGACATCTACTCATAAGAATAATTAATGACTGTAGGGTTAAAAGGTTGACACTTTCCTTACAGTGAAGGTCCCACCCATGCTGGTACCTTCAGTGCTGCCCATCACTGAAATAAACTGTGCTGGCATTCCTGCTCAAAGTGCACTCACAGATGCAGCCAGAGGAGAGAGATATTCAGAAGGTATGGATGGTTTGGAAAGAGTGGTCAGCTATTCATTTGTTCAAACCATTCAATTAAGAGGCTTTCCTCAGCTGTACTCTAGAGATGGAATGGGAATGGTATAGGATTGCAGAAACTCCTGCTTTAGGAGTCACTCAGTTGCCTCAGACATGCCAGTACTAGAACTGAACAGAAACATACAGAGAATTTTTACTATTAATATTTACTACAAAGTAATAGTTCCTTAAAATAACAACTGTTTCTGTGAAATTGCTGGCTTAACCAACTTACCCTTTCAAGGTAAACTATCAAAAAAGATTCAAAAGGTGTTCCAATAGTTTTCAGGGAATTTTGAAACAGGAAAATGTCTCATTTTCAGTTCTTCCTTACTAAGAACCAGTAACAGCAAGAAGAATCAACCTTTTATTAGATGATAGCACTGGTACCATTTTTGTCCCATTACCTCAGGGTCCCCTCCCAACTTAGACACAGGTATATGGGATGGACAGAGCTCTGCATGGGCAGGGCAGTGAGAACAGCAGAGGCTGCACCAGGCACCAGAGACAGGGAAGAAGTTAAAAAACACCTTTGGTTTCTTTTCTCTCTCAGCAGTAAATCTGTTAACTGACTTCAGAGCTCCTGCTTATTAATGAGCTGTGGAAAGCCAGGTGGCTCAATTCCCTTAAAATCCTGGCAAACTGCAGGGGTATTTGGCTCCTGCCAGATCCTGTGGGCACATGGAGGATGGTCCAATCCATCCATCACAATAAACTGCCTTTCCCATAACTGACCAGCTTTTTGTCTACATGACCTCTATGCTGTGCCTGATGCTGTGGGAGTTACTGTATTGTCTCCAAGACACCACCGTGGTCTCATTGCAGGAAAAAAATGTGCTTGTCTGTGATTGCAGAAGCCATGAGAAGGTTCTAGAATGGCCAATCAGCTCCAAATATCTCAAAATACATAGCCTAGAGAAAGACTCAGCAAAAAAGATACACTGATCATGTTGAAATCTGTTGAAATTTAGGTTTGCAAATTGAGTGCAGCATACAATTATGATCAAATGTTTTAGCGACTGGAATTGAAAACTAGAAATAACAAAGAATTTTATCTTAGAAAGAAAAGTATACAGGCTGTATTCTTTACTATAAAGGAACAAATCAATTTTAGAAAGGACATAGGGTGAGTGGTGGCATAAGGCTGTACATAAGTAGTGATTAGCTCCTGTTTTTATGAGTGTCTGCTACAGAAAACGTGATCTCGGTATGATATTACAATACCCATGTCAGGGAAGAGGAGAAAACATAAGGATGAAGTGTGTGCTTTGAAGAAATCATCTAATGACAGTCATGAGGCAGAAAAGCACATTCTACACTGTGATGCTTGTCTACAGAACACAACATAATGCTGTGCAAATAACGAAGCTGCTCCTGGTTTTAAAAGCAGTGTAACTGTGGATGTGCAGCAGCCTGAGCCAATTTAAATGAGTCTGGCTCTTTTACTGCAGAGAACCACTCTACTGCCCTGTATTCAGTCTAACTTGGAACAAACTCCATGTTTTGCTTTGTATCTTAATGCTGCAGCAAATTCAGTATTGTCAGTGTTCAATTGTTTTGAAAACCTGTTTTTTAGTTCAAAGATCTTATTTATTCAAAAATTATTGTGTGTTGCCATAATTACTTGTCAGCTTTTAATCATACCATTAACTGTTCAAAGTACAGGTCTGCTGTACTCAAACTCCCACTTTGTAATAAACATTTTTTTGTTGCATTAAATCTCAGGGCATATTCTATCTGTACTCAATAACAACGTGAAAACCTTAAGACTAGTTCACTTTTTACTTAATGCTTGTCGATTTTCTTTAATACAGATCCACCACAGATGAATAATGTCATGCCAACATCTCCCCTCCTTCCTCAGATGGCACATCAACATTCATATCCCAGCCTGGGACAGATCACAAACCCATATGAGCAGCAGCCCCCAGGCAAAGAACTTAACAAGTACGCGTCTCTAAAGGCAGTCGGTAAGTGAGCGGCGCGACTTCTCCTTCAGCTCAGCGTCTTGCACTTGCTGCTGGCAGCTGACATCCTGCCTCGAAGTTGAAAACAAGGTCTTGCTCATCTGGACTATTTCATGACAGAATTTCATATTGAATATCCCATGGTAGAATTTAATACGGAATATCATATTAGTTGGAAATGCAATGAAAATTAAGACGAGGACTGCAATTAAGGGATAAGAAACTATGTGCAAGAACTGGTGACGGTATGATGGAAGCTCATACATGCACACAAAACCACCCCGTGCCCCTGCAAGTTTCACCTGTGTTGTACACAATGTTCAGCCCCAGTTCTTTATGACCTGAACCTGCATGGAGCAGGAAGTTGTACCTGACCGTCCCCCCGTGGGTCCCTTCCAACCTGAGATATCCTATAATATGCCTACGTATACATTGTGATGTGTATTTCCCAGATTTCTACACAAACGAGAGGGAAAAACATCAGCTTATGATTTAGACACCTGCTAAATACTTCCAAAAAGAGAAGGCACTCACACAGTTCTGAAGTAAGAGTTTTCACATTCCTTGCAAGATGTACATTAGTAGGTCACTGGAGGAATGTTCTGAGATCTTGTGATTTCAAAAAATTAGTGCATGATAAAACTCCTAATAAAGATCCCAGTGGTGGCTTATTTCTGTGCCTGATTAATATTATTTTAAGTAAATGAGAGAACATCCTCAAAGAAACAGTGGTGGAGAAGGAAAAGTATAATAGCCAGCAAAAAATTCAAAATCATTTTCATATTGAATATCTAAGCTTATAATAGTTTTCAGGGGCTCTAAATACCTGCTGCACACCCTGTGATGACAGAAAGCCCCTTCTAGGCAATAATTCATTAAGAACCAGGGGGTCTTTTCCCACTAACCCTTGCTTAGCTTTCACATATGGATGTTAACATCATTCCCCCATAAATTCAGAGTAATGCCACTCTCCCTATTTCCTGATATATATATATCTAGAAAAAGAGCAGAACAGCTCAGAGCTTTCTGACCTAAGAATCGAGCATTCACCATGCCAGAAAAAAATTTTCATCACAAACTGACATCCCTTTATCTGCACTTCAGGATACCAGACCTCTAACAAAATGTGCATCAAAGTCCCATCTCAAATAGTCCAGTTTTACTTTAGCTTGTTGGTTGTGTATCTTACAAGTGGCATTTTAAATCTGTTTATAAAAACAAGGGTTAATAGCTTTCTGCTGGGTTTTGAATACCAAGCAGCTTCACAATTCTTTCTTCAAAAGGTGTTACTGTGTAATGATGTGGTGATTATCACAGATTTATGCATTGATATTGAACTTCTTTTTCAGATGTCAATTTAGGTCAAGCCAATCATCAAAGCTGAAAGGTATTTAAGCATAACAAAATGAGAGATGAAACACTAAGAAACTTCTCTCATCTGCCCAAGAGCCACTGAATGTACCTTTCAAAAAAATTATGAAATTAGAACTTAGATATTCCTTGTGTGTCTGAGTACAAGTTTTTAAAGCAGCTAGATTATAACCACACCGTTAAATCAACCTTGAAAGATTGTGCACTTCAGCTCCAGAAGCTGTATAACGCCTCTTAGAATCTTAAACTAAATTAAACATAACTTTCAGGGACACTTTCTTCCAGGGGGCTTGCACCATCTTGCCATGCTTCCCCCCTCTTCTTCCTATCCCTTCTCTCTTTTGTGCCCCCACAGATCTACTGGCCTCAGACCACATTAGCCAAGTTTTAGATGCAGGTGAATTTTCAGCTTCTCAGCAGAAAACAAGAGAGGTTTTGAAACTGCTACAACGGTTCACACCTTCTGTCTGGACTTACAGAATAAGAACTAAATACACTGAGTTTTCAACCATTTTCAGACTCTCAAGGCCCTGATTTCTCCCCAGGGTACCTCCTGAGTACATCCCAAGGTCACAAAGAAGTTTTTCCATTATGCCAGCCAGGCCTCGGTCTGTGACCATGCCGACATCCAGCTCTCCAGACTGCAGGGCTCATGTTGGCCTTTGGAGAGTTCTGATAGGAAAGAAGAGCTGGCCAACATCAAGCCCACCTCTACAGATTTAACCTGACAACATCTTCTGAACAATCAGACATAGACTGAGTTCACCCTGACCTCGTGTCACAGGGCAAAGGCATTGTTTGCCTG
>WAAG01080632.1:67895-98282 GCA_013390105.1 Tichodroma muraria
TATTATTTTATTATTATTATTTATTCAGCCCAGTGTGGCTGGAGAATTTGAAACCTGTGAGTGTTCATCTTTTAGGGAAGTCTTTCATATTTTAATCCTCGCTTCTACTTCAGGCACAAGAGAAAAGCCAAGCAACACTCAGGAGCAAGCCTTGCTTTACCAATCCCCCTGCCAGCACCTTCCCTCAGCCTTCCCATTCCCCAGCCAGAGGAAGTGGAGCATCACTTGTTTCACTCACGTCTCCTCATGAGACCCAGCGAATTTCACAGTCTGCCCAGTGCATGCAGATGAAATCACAAGACCTTTTCTTGCTTCCACTAAATCATTTAATTATTTTCTCTGTTATTTACCCAATTGGCTTCTGATACCCACAGGCCCACTATCATAGGTAAATATAAAATGCTTGGAGAGTCTTGATCAAAATATTTTCCTGGTTTAACATCCAGAACACTCATTTCTTCTTCCAGTGAACTATTCATATTTTAATTATAAATATGGCATTCATGCAGAGCCTCAGTATCTTGAGCTAAATCATCTGCTTTGCTGACATGCTTTTTTGGCTTTTTAAAAAACAACATTTTACTGTCAAATCTACAGGAAGATATTCTGTCTGAAGATGGGGAATTGTGCTCTAAGCAATCAAACTTCCAAGCAGCCGTTGCCCATTCCATCCTTTAGCAAACAGATGGATTTGTGAACTTTGGGGACGTATTGGTCTTGGCAGAAGCGGCATCATGACAGGTAGAAGGAAACTGCAAATAGTCCTTTTACAAGAAACAGTTTTAGCACCAAAATAGGATTTTCTTAAACACTGCCGTCTATGTTGGCTCATTTCTCAGACTTTAGCAACACACTGAACTTGGGAAAGAAAGGAAATCTGACCTTGAGGTGTATTCAGTTTAGGTTTAAACTTTTAGTTCTGTGGGCTGGACTCACACCTAGTGAATTTGGTTTTTCTGAACTTGGTCAACTCCCTAGTTTTGTAATGGCTGAAGAATATTCATAAGAATTTATCAAATCTTAACCTATTTTTCACGTCAAAAGAGCAAATTTAAATCTGTGCATCCTAATTCTTGTTCTTGACGTTGATATTCTTTGCACCTATGCTTCCTAGCACAGAGAAACAGCCTCTTTTATTTATCAGCACATTAAAATAGTAAAAACTATATCTTCACCAATCATTCACAAAAGTTCAACTTATAAATACCACTCCACATTCCATCAGTTATGCACCACAGAGAACTCACACCCTTTCACTGAAAACTATGATGATTCTCTGGAAACTAATAGATTTTAAAAATCCTTACTATGTGATAATAAAAATGAAACAAAAAGTTATTCTCTCATTTTTGAGACATAATGGAGAGATCTAAAATAAGAGTACCAGAAACCCAGCTGACTGCTAGAAAATAGGGGTTTTGCTGTCTTTTGCTTGTCTTCTGGCCTTGAAGACAGAGCCTTCAGAGGAAATGAGCTTACAGTAACCAGGTTTATTTCCATGCATTGAGATCAGTGGCAGCCTTAGGAAGAAAACAAGTCAATCTAAATCAAGCATGGGTTATTCCAACCTATTTCTATGAAATGCTGATGAATTATGCATGAGATTTTTTTACACATTAAGTGATGTGAAGACATGAGTGAAATTTATGCTCAGGCAATAAAAGTGAGCCAATAAAAACAAGGCTCAGCTCATGCAATGGCAAAGCCAACAATGCTGAGCATTTCCACTTGCAGCCCCTCCTAAACATCCCTCTCTATAACTGTTTTATTTTGCAATATAAACATACTTCTCATTCCACAATGCAAATTTTTTAATCAATTATTTAAGTGTAGAGATTGATCCTAAAGATATGAAAACAACTGTGAATACTTGCAGATAAATAGCAACAAGATGGGATCCCAGCTCAAATCTAGATTTAATCTGAAGTGTGGCTTTTAACAGTTCCCACCATGGAGCCTACACATTGCCCTGCTTGCTCTTAACATACTCCACACATTTTTCCCTCTGGACTATTAGCTTTGTAAGTAATGTATGGCAATATTTTTGCAGGAAGAGTTTCATACCTGTGCTCAACATGTGGTATCATTTTAGGACATTTCAGCTTTGTACATGGGTATATGTCAAAAGCAGAGTCCAGCGTTCTTCAGGATTACCCATGAACACAAAAGATAGTAAGACAACTGGTAGGAATGAATTCCTTATAAACAGTATCATAGTAATAACAGCAATTATCTGTCTGCTATTTTTGTTCTGCAAAGAGGGCTCTAAAGACAGCAAATGTGTTTTTAAGAAATTGTACGGACAAAAGTCACAGAGACCATTGCTTTATTCCTACACATTCACACTGAAATAACAAAGGGCTTGAGGCATGGAGGGAGGAAGAGCAGTAACAGCATTTGCAATGCACAGTTAATTTCTGCAAAAGTCTTCCCTAACAGCTTATTTGAAGAAGGGTAAGGGGAAAAGAGAAGCTGAAAAAAATATGATACGTAGTAGTGACAATACTACAGCAGCCAAAAAAAAAAAAAANAGAAGAGGGTTGAAAAGGCTGCAGTGGATGTATTTTATTTAAAAAGCTAAATATTTTTTTACTTGAACAAGCTCAAAGTGCACAACCAAACCCTTTTACCCTCAATGGAAGAGGATGTTTTCCTTATTTCTTGTTAGGAATTCCTTTGTTTGTTGCAGCCTCCAGAATTCCTTAAGTACTGACCATGGCTGTTGACCAAACTCACCTTTTCCCCTTACTGCCTGCTGGCATTTACATCTCTGAATGATGTGAGGACATTCTGTGCCTATTTTGTATTCTCAGATGAGTGCCTGGAGTACAGCAATGTACTGGTGAGTTGAGGTGTGCTTACTGTTTTCCTCACTGCACTAGAATTTTACTTTCCTTCTACCTTGGCACACACCACCAAGGAACAATCAGCAGAAGGCAGAGGACCACTTGGAAATGAGATAGAGAACACACATTTCCTCAACAAATAGATAAGAAATTTACTTCCTAGCATCTCTAGCCTACCTGGCTGACTTATCTGACTTATTGTTAGGCACATTCTGGTCATCCTTTATTTTTTCCATTTTCNCTCCTGTAGTTCATTGTGCTCTGGCCTGGAAAGAAGCACCGTAATTGGAAAAATGGAAACACACAACATGCCTGCCCATGCATTCACAGGGTTGATACAGTCCACTTTTAGAAAAAGCAGAACTACAAATTTATTGGACANACAAAGATACCATTTGGTTCCATTTTAAGGAAAATATGAAGTACAACAGGTAATTTTTGTAGTGGGAAGGTTTGCAAAGTTTTCTAGGCTATGGAAGGTGCTCCTGTGGAGAGCAGCCGGGGCCCTGCCACAGGGGAGGAGGCAGAGCTGCAGCTCAGCCCTGCTGCTGCTCATTTCCCCAGCAATTGATATGATTGCAGTTCCCAGGGAAAAGGGGAGAGAGGAGCTGTACACTCCTCTGTGGCTGCAGTCTGGCGTGTCAGTATTAACTATTCATGGCAGGGAGCTGCATTCCCAGCCCTTCCTGGGCTGCCTGTCAGTCTCTGCTGCTGCCTTATGCGAGAGCTCTGCTCAGAGCAGGCACCACTTCTCATCTGCCTTGGACTTGGCCCAAGCTGCAGGAAAACCTGAAGAAACTCATTTTCTTCTGACAGGGCAAGTTTGAGAATCGCCAGGGAACACGAGTTCCTCTCAGTTTGACACACATCTCTGGTCTGGAAACCTTTGGCAACCATGCTCAAGAGTTTAATGATACAAATGCCATAGAGTCTAAAAAGAGGGAGACAGGAAAAGAAGAAGAGGAGAAGAAAAATCCAGAACTCAATGTGTATAAGTATAGCTATGAAATTACTTCATTCTTTTTTTCCTCCTCCTGAGAAAAGAGTAGAAGAAGATAACTTTCTAATAGAAACAACTTACGCCAGAGCTATTTTACTATTTCGGAAAAAAAAAATCAACTTCAATCCAGAACAATTACTAAAAATCCTTTCAAATTAAAGAAGTTAAGAAATAGATCAAATAAAAATAAATTAGGCAAAAAATAGCTATTACATCACTGGGACTTTTTTTTTCCATTTAACCAGTACAATTCAAAAAGCCTGTAGGCCTTTCTTCATGTTGAGAAATAATAGTGTAAATCTAGTGTGATGGCACTTGAAAGGCATAAAAATGCAAGTTTATTTCAGCACTAAAACCACATCTTAATTGCATGTTCAGACTCTGAACTGAGTTCTCTGTGTTCTCATGCAGCTTCCTATGTCATCACATCTGGTATCTGCAGCTCACCTGCAGCTGATTCAGACATACGTGTAAGAGTTATAACTAGCAGTATACTAAAAGAAACAAAAGTATCATATCAATCAAAAGTATTAAAATTGAAAACAAAATTGAGCAGACAGAAGAATGCCAACAGCGACACGTGAAAAGAAAATTCAATTATGTTCATGCTAAGAACAGTTATTACAAATAAACGCGGTCAGAAATAGCGAAGCTTTTTCAGGCAGCGTTAGATAAGGTAAATTGACCCCCGAAGGAAAAGCAAGCAGGCTCCCCCGGGAGGGCCAGCCCCGGCAGGGACAGCCCGAACCCGCGGCTGCCCAGCGCCCGGCCCCGCTGACACAGCCCCTGCCAGCCTGAGGAGCCTCGGCCCTCAGACTGAAGAAGGTCCTCACCAACCAGAATGGTTACAAACAATTTCGTATTGTCGTTGCTGTACGGAAGCATTGCAAAACTTCTGACACAATCAGATTTACCCTCGGAAGTATTAAAAAGCACCCAGTGAAAAAGCAAGCAAGATTACCGGATGAAGAAGTGGAAGAAGCCTTTTAAGCAAATCTCCTAAGTGTTAACCTCTTTGGCTTTGGACAGCATTTTTAGAAAGCAAGCCAAACCTTCCTTTCCTAAATCAGTTTATGCTGCAGTCATGCTTTATTCAGAAGTTAAGCATGACAGCATGACTCCTTAGGTAGTTTCTATTTCAAAAGTCAGGTTTTCATACCATATATAACGTTTCCAGTAAAAAAACCTGATAAATATACTCAAATGAAATAAATATTTCACAGTAGAACTTTTCATATTTGTTTGCCATTTTAGATGCCATGAAAGCCACAAGCTTAGAGGCCTTTAGGAAAAAAAAAATTGAAAAAACAGATTTACAGTTACAGGAAGACCATCGGCTGCATTTTCAAAGAAAAGTCAGAAATTTTAATACATAATTCTCTTAGACTTCTTTTACAATTCCATTCCCTGGATCAAGAATAGAATTGGTGCTCTTACTCCCTTCTAAAATTTGTCATTCATTGTATGACACTGAACCAGCAGTTTAGTATGTTGGTGCTTGAATTTAAAATGTTAAATCACTTGAGGATACAACCAAGCAGTATGATCTTTGTCTATCTGCATGCAACAGATTTCAGGTTTCCCGAAAACATTTACAATTCTAATGTTAATTTAACATGAATCAGCCACCATTTGTTTCCAGGTTAACAGAGCCTATATTCTGGTTAGTCAGAAAAAGTCTTGTTTTTCTTGTACTGGTTAGATTCAAGTGTCTGCATGCCACTGTCTCTAGGTTAGGCAGAATGTGTGTGTGTGTGTGTGTGTGTGTGTGTGTGTGTGTGTGCAGTATTTTGATCAAAACCAAATCACAATATCACTGCAGCACTTTGCAAAATTGAATCATAAAGATTCCAATTTAATACTATGCAAATCAATGCAGGCAAGTATACAAAGCCCATCTGGAAAATCTGTTTTACATGTCCAAGGAGAAACCTGCCTAAACTCACACAGTAAATAAACATTTGGAAAAAGAGAAAGAAAAAACCAGAGTTTGCAGTGCTGTGCTTTTTGGCACATTGTCAGAAGAGGGGCACTTCTTCTCCCAAACATGTGGCTCCTCTTGTGTTCCAGGGAATGGCAGCCCTGCTTCTGGTGAACCACACATCCTGTCTGATGCCTGAGGAGTTCATCAAAATCCGTCTCAGTGTTCCCAGTCAGGCAGCAGACTTTGCTGTGGGGGTTAAAGTGCATTGCTCAGACTGGAGGCTTCGCTTACCCAGTCTAATTACATTCCTATCCCAAACCATTCCTAATGTGTCTCAAAACGCAGAAATATTCTGTCCTCCTCAGCCTTTCATAAACTATCACGAAAATAATCAAAAGAAGAGATGTTTGGGCCTATATATTTATCTTTTTCCATGTCTTATATCTTGAAATAATTTTGTTTCACTGGGAAAACAAAATGTAGTCTTGTGTCTGGAGGTGGACAAGCTCTTTTCAAACAATGTCTGAGAAGAAAAGGTTCATATGGTTTGTCTTTTCATGCTTGGTCTCTGTCCAGACAACTGTAAGAAATCAATAAATAGATGAAGTTGTAAAGGGAGTCGGGAGAGGAATAACACTGAGCCACAAAAAGTAGGTTCAACAATACTTTCGTGGGGTTCTATGCATTATTTGTTTTTCTTTACCTCTGTCAGTAGCAGGAAATAAAAAACATGGGAAAGAACCGAAAGATATAAAATACTCTTCATTTTCAGAATGTCTTGAATAAAGGTAAAATGGTATTAGAAGAAAACCAAATATTTAGGACAGAAATCAATGCAAGCCACAGGCTGAATTCTGAGTTTTTGAAACTCAGTACAAGAATGAGGAGGGCTGCAAGAATGATTTTAAATAGCATTTGCCCTTTCTTGAAATTTAGAATGGTTTAAAATTGCCCCAACTTATACAAAGCCACCCCAGTGCCTATGAGATGAGAAGAGCGACCAGCCATGAAATAACCACACTCCCTCCTCTTAGCCACAGACAGATCTCTCACATCATCCTGCCCATTCCACCAACAGAATCCTGTCTAGCTAAAACTTCCCCATGCAGTCTGCTTTCCTACCCACTTCGTGTTATGCAGAGCAAATTCTTCTGTGATCCCTGATAGTTGGTGAGCCCCTTAATTCAAAACACAGGTCATTAGTTATTTGTTTTGCTGTATGGAACACATCTTTCTGTGAATTTATTGGATCCAATTCATACCTAGGAGCAGCTGATACAACCTCTCTCTGTGTGAGTTCTTTCCCCTCATCCAAGAATAACCTGTGCTAGTGTACAAATGATACTTCTTTGATTTTCATATGAAATCCTGCAAGAACTCTCACACAGAGCTGTTTATGTCCCGGAAGCCTTTGAACATATTGTCTTAGATGCTAGCTTGGAATGGCAAATGAATAATCAATCACACATGCAGAAAGGATCAACAGCATCACCAGAGGCAGTAGCCCAGTATTTCCCTGGGCAAAATTCTCATGTCTCTGAGTCAGGATTCATTACCCTTCTGTATTTCCTTGAGTTTTCACTTCCATTACTTAGAGAAATGTAAGTTTCCCACAGCTTCAGGTAATGACACCATAGTCTCAGCAAACTCAGGGCTGTGGAAGCAAAGCCTTGCTACAAGCTGCTGTATTTTACATAGGGACAGCCCCACAGACAAACCCCCCACAAACAGGCACCCACTTCATTTCAGCTGTAATCTGGTGTGTCAGCAATTCCATTGCTGTCCTGCCCTCAGCACTTTCCACTGGCTTCTTTTCTACATCTTTAGCCCTTCATTTGAAATACAGTCTTTTTTGCTAGAATAAAGCTCTGCTTTTAACAAACTAGTTCTTAAAATACATTCAGATAACAAACAATTCTGTAAACATCTAGTGAAAAACAGTGTCCCTACATATTTTTATAGCTTCTGACAGTGACTGTAAGCTCATACAGAAGTTTTGGGTTGGGAGTTTGTTTTTTTAGTGTCTTTAGAGCTTTCATAAAGGCTCACTCCTTTGTGGATTCTCTTCTCCCACTTCAGAGGCTTCTTCCCCCTCCTAGGTGCCTATTTTCACAAAAACTGTAGGACACACTTGTCTTTCAGGATTCTACATTCTCCCACAGCTGTAAGAAGTGGTGTGAGTATTCAGAGCCATGTTATGGACCCACAGAGATAAGAGCATTGTCAGTAAGGAAGAGTTAAAACCTCCTGTAATATTTTACCAGAAGAAAAAAGCATTCACAGTGATAAGGCATGGCCACACGATTCTATGCCCCAAGTGCTTCTTACACAGTGACACTGAAGACTACTTAAGCTGGGGAACAGAACATTACGTAGTCTCAGGGCCACCTCTCAAAAACTTATATTCAAACAAGCTCACTGAGAAATTCTGGCCCTTTGGCAGCCACAAGCGTTTTTGCCACTGATATTCAAGAAAACATATTTTCATCGATGGCATTTACTTGGTAAGAGACTCACTGGTTTCCATGCTTTTGTTACATAACTACGGGTTGTGAGGAAAGATGTGAAACGTCCACATCATGCCAGGCTCACACTTAAGATTGGAAACAAAATAGTATTTCAACATTTTTTTCCAGATGAACAGTAAAACAGTAGCTAAATTCATGAGTGCAGTACCTTAAAGAAGTAAAAGCCTTATAGAAATATTGAAACTGAGAACATTTTTATAATTAGCTACTAAGAGGAAGGAACACAACACTTGGAATTAAAGTCCTTCTTCTATTATTATTTGGCAATATTGCAATTATAATTCTTTACTCCTTTTTCAAACACAACAGTGGTATCTTTAAATCATGTTTTTACTGTTCAAGGTACAGAAGCCAATGCACGAGGCACTTCTATAGCACCTTTCATCCAAAATCTCAGAATACTCTACAAATAGCAATTCAACTTCCTAACACAACTACCTCCTCTGATGTGCTAACAGCTCATTTTACAGCAGGTGAAACCGAGGCAGAGGGAAGTTGAGTCATGTACCTAAGGTCACATAACAAATCCATCCACTAACTCCAAAATATCTCTTTGGATGTTTAAAGTCCACAAAATATTTATAGGGTCTGCTCAAGAAGAAAAACAAACTCCCTCAGATTCACAGTTGATTTTTAAAGTAGTTGGCTTCAGGATACTATTAATACACTTCTCTTGGTAAAACATTTGTTACAAAACCTTGCTCAGTATTACTGTTCTGAATCTTTTCTGCTGTGAAAATGAAAAGTAAAAAAGCCTGTTTCTACACTGTAGTAGCATCAGGTCACTCACACGGGGCCCTCTGCTATTATGAAACCTGCACGGAAGAACAAGGACGGCGCTAAGAGTTGCCAAAGCCCTCCTGAACAACTGAACAATTCAGTTTTATCGCTGCTGATTTTGCTCGTATTTGCTACAAGGGTATCTCCTCCCTGCCATTTCCGGTGCCCAGGCGCACACCTGCACGTGCAAGCAGAAGGAGAACAGGATCAAGGGAGGTTACAGCGCTCCACGCAGGGGTGCCTTTCGCTGCCAGCACTGAACGCCGAGGCGCAGGGAAGAGTCCTGAGGCAAAGCCTGCAAAGCGTTACTTGATCAGGACAAAAACAAACAGCAGCTCTCCCACACTGGCACTGCCACACAAAACATAAATTCAGCCGCTTGGCAGCTGTTTGCCAGCTTTCTGCTTGACTCTGCTGATGAGGATTTACAGTTCACATCCTGTTTGTTCTCTTCAAGCCCAGTTTCCAGAGAACAGCTGAGAAGTCCCTAGAAAGGGACTATGGACTATATTAGTTAAAGCAACTTTAATGGAACCCAATTTACAGAATTAATCGTTTCACTTTCTGTGTGGTTTTCCATAAGAAACGGAGTTGAAAATCTGACATTATAACACGGCATAAACAAGAGCAAAACCACCTTCAGACATGTCAGGGGCACGGTCCTAGTGAGGCTGACTTCTTCCTCCCTGTTTCAACATGAAGGTCTTCTTTATATACAACAGAAAGACAATTTGCTCTTCTGTAGGACATCGGCCTTGGTGTGATTGGAGATCTGTATAGCATATCTAACGTCTGATAAAATTCAGAGACCCAGGACCATTGCAGCGGGAAAAGGTGCAATCGAGAAAAAATTAACAGAAACTGAGGAAGCAGCTTGAGCTTGCTGTGGCCTTAAAGAGGAAAATGGCAGGAAAAGACAGGCAATAAAAATATCTGCAATTTTTGGTCATTATTTACATAGCTGCATCACCACTGCTATTTCTAGAAAGAGAAGTCATTATTTACCTTGCAGCTGATTAAAGATCTTGGCTACAGAAGACAAATTGCTGCAGCATAACTAAAATAAAATTAAAACTACAGACTTACACATTTACTCAATTCATATGTTAGATTAGCTAAATTTTTAATTTTTGTATGCAAATTAAACTAATCTAAATGTGAAACAGGCATACAAATGTATCTCTATTAAAAGCTGGACATAATTAACTGTGCTGAATTTAAATTATATAAGCTAGTGTGACTTTTCATAAATAGCCAAGGTCTAAGTCATACAACATGGAAATTCACTCCCCTAACAGCTGGCCTGCAGTGCCTTTGATGTAAAAATTTATAAAAATGAAGACTTGTGTGAATATTCACAGTGCCTTTTCTGCAACCATTTTTTTTCAATTATTGAGAACAGATTAATGAGATAATAGTAATGCAAATGGATTTCCACCCCATTTTTATTCATAATGGTTCTGTTACATTCAGAGAATATTAACAAATTAAAAGGACAAGCCACATGTAGAACTGGAAACAGCTCTTTCAGGGAAAAATAGGTACAACTTCTTGATTATTCAGATTACAGCTCTCTAAATGAAACAACTCACTCCAAAATCAAAGCAGAACTTCACAGACTCTCTTTGTAACACATGACAGATCTATCAGCAATTGCAACTGCACACCCTGGGCTGAAATGAGAGCAGGCCATTATCTACATTCTGTGATTTGTTTCAAGCAGAAGACACCTGTATGCTATAGAAAAGCATTCACTCAATGACTGAAAAAGGAAACAGATGGGGTTGGGTAAAACAGACAAAGCCCAACTTGACAGCACGGAAAGCAATTTCAGTCCATTGGAGAGGAAACACCTCTTTAATGAAAAAATTAAGGATTTAAGAGCAGAGTCCAGTTGCACAGTCATTTATACAAAAAATGTCATGAGATAACAAAGGCAACTGCCTTCGGTAATATTCCTCCCTGTTGAGGGGCCAGGACAAGGGGCCAGGACAACAACACAACTGAAGCCTGATCTTGAAGATTAATATGATGCTCCTGGGAATTTCCCCACCTTGCATAGAGATCCAATTCAGAACTAGAGACAGGGAGAAAATTCAAAGTGCAACGAAAGCCTCCTAGGAATATTTGGCGAGAGCAAAAGAGGGAAGCTACACAAAAAACAGTGCAGGGAATTAAAAACCTCATGAAGGCGAGAGGAGCTGAGCTGTACAGACAGCTACATGTACCAGACTTCTGCAGAGAAGCCTTAAATGGCATGGCTTCAAGGAAAATGGATGGATTCAGCCAGGGCATAGCAGAAGTCAAATCCAGGCTGACACAATATATATTCCAAGCACACCACTGCTGATTAACACAGTGCCAGTTGATCTACATATTTGGCACTATCTTAAATGAACATCTAAATTTTTGAAGGGGGAAAATAAACACTCTTTACATAAAAGGAAAGATCTTAAAAAATGAAATTCAGTTAAGCTTCCCTTAAACCTCAGTCTCAAAATTGAAATGAGTGGCTGGATTGCTGCAGAATGCCTTTAGCTTCCTAAGCATGGTTCATACATTAAAGCAAGGCCAAATAAATGCCAACAATAGCAACAAACTTGAGAATAGCATGCACTGGAAGACACTTGACTAGGAAATCACGGAGGGCAAAATCCTGATTTGAGAACTGCAATGCAGTATTTGTTGGTAGGGCTGCTGCTGTATTTCTTAGTGGCACTGACCCCAGAAAATGGTGTCGGAACCTGGAATTTAGGATTTTCATGGTCTGTAAAATCACAGGGTAAGTACCCAACCTTCAACAACCCAAAGTATTTTCAGCTCCATAAAGTATTAGTGAACTTCCAACCTCTTAAGAGAACAGATCCCATTCTTAATATTGCCCTGAGGTATTATTGAACAAAAACGGGTCCACCTCATCACACACCACCAGACCTTACAGCTGGCTGGGTTAAACACCCACAAGTCACTTTGCATTTAAAGGGATGTGCTCTCACACAGCAATGCAACATAAGATACCACACTATTCCCAGGAAACCCCGAGTGCTTCTGTAGACTTCCTGGATTTCCTGTGCTATGTGACATGAACAGTGATGACGTTCATAGGACTTCTCCCCATAATGTAAATGTCAGCACAACTTGAGTGATTTGGGGCAAGGACAGTCTTTTCTTCAAGGGCAACAGGGTTTTGTCTGCATGTATGAAAGCCTGTCACAGTGGCATCCAAAACTCTGCTCCAGAGCAAAAATAAGGGCCGGGAGGTGGTGTGGATTTCTCTGTCTGATGCACCCATAAATGTTCTGGTCCAGAGATGGAACTGTGTAAGACCTACCGCAAACTGTTCACCATTTTTCTTGTGTCCAACTGATTCTTTCTGTCCTCTCCCCCTTTTGACCCGAAACAGCTGACAAAGTCAACGATGACTTCTACACCAAGCGCCGGCACCTGGCTGAGCTGGCTGCCAAGGGGAGCCTGCCCCTCCACCCGGTGCGCCTGGACGAGGAGAGGGCCTACACCATCGACAGCGGGCTCACCAGGCAGAACGGGAAATCCAGGGTGGGGAAGATACACACGCACTCCCTGGGCTACAACTCCCACTACAAGACCTGGGATCCCAACGACCCGTCCCTGAGGCGACAAGCGCTCACAAACAAGGGCAAGCACGGCATGGGTGACCCGACGCTAAGTGACCCGCTGACCACCCGGAGCCAGCACTACTTGGGCCCACAGCCATACTTCATAACCAACAGCAAGACAGAAGTAACTGTTTGAGTTTGTTTTCTCTTATTTTTTTTTTTTTTAAAAGAAATCCTTTAAAAACCACACGCAAATGTATACGCGACACAAACACTCAACCGAAAGGAAAAAGAAATAAAACAAAAAAAAAAAAAAGAGGAGACAGAAAGAAGGAACTTCCACCTGGACACTCTTGGTATCCAGCCAGCTGTAGGCTGAAGAGTGGGTTAATACCATTCAGCAATACACACTGAAGGTTGAATTATAAATTCCATTTGTATTTCACAATGGAACACAAACCCTTGTGACTAAATTTTTTTACTTGAAACTAAAATCCATGATGAGAAGTAGCACAATCTAGAGAAACTTTATGTCTGCTTAAACATTTACACTATGCTCCTGCCTTGAGACAGAGGAAGAGAGAGAGAACAATATACTGTAATATATTATTTCAGAGAGGAATTTTGTATAAAACCTATTAATAATCACTAGACCTGTGAAAAACCAAGAGCAAACATCTTGGTACGATCCCTAACATCTATTATTATACTTTCACACCATCTTATAGAGAACGCAAAAAATATATATACAATAAGGGACAAAGACACTTTCACAAGGAATTTATGAAGACTGTTACGATTAAGAGCATATGGGACCTTTCTGGCTGGTAGAGAATTCTTCAGGATGATAACAGCGGAAGATTTCATTTCAGTTTACTTCATTTGATTTGAAATTTTTGGGAACCTCCAAAATAAGAGGAGACACTCCAAAAGACACAGAAAGCTGCTGGGGGAAAAAGGGCATCAGAATATTCCCTCTCAGTCCTCCTGTTTTCAGGCAGATGGTAACAATTCTCACTTTGCAGACTGTCAGGATTTTTTCTTCACCTAAATGTTTTGCCTATCTTCAACTGCTTCAGACTGAAATTAAGCGTGGGTGGTGCCTTTACTGTATTACTATTGTTCAATGACAGTCTTGTTCTTCAAAGTGACCCCTCTGTTCCTTTAAGCTATTTCCTCATGTTTTGCTAAGGATGACAAGGGTTCTGCCCTGCTCAGCCTCCTCTGTTTGTTCCGAAAGGAAACTGGACTACATCTCCATGCAGTGGTTGCACAGTCGAGACTATTTAGTTAGCCCCTTCATTTTCCCAATTTCAACTTTTCCCCTCTAGTCTCTCATTTTGTATTTGCTTTTAGCCATGGTAGTTCTCTGTAGTTCAAGTAAATGTTATCTGGTATATTGTCTCTATCGTTTGGCTTTCTCTAGTGGTGTTCCCTCTTGGTGGGCTGTGTGGTAGAAGAGGCTTGTCCAGCCTCAAACATCAGAGGTCTGGGGTTAAACTAAACAAACAACTGGACTCATGGTCTTGACTGCGGTTCTGATGAGCAGGATGCCTTGTTTGTGTGAGTAAAACCACTCCTGAACTGGGCACTGGTAGCAAACTCACAGTCCAGGGCCTGTAAAGGCTTTGGCACATCCACAAAGAGAGCTGGGATGGGATGGCAGGCAATGCATTCAGTCTTTCAGTAAATTCCTGCCCTTCCCCCAACACAAGCCACTTGGCTAGATCCCAACTAGCTGTCCTACTACAGTTGCATTCTCACCAGCTGTCAATTCTTCAGGAGATAAGGTCTGGAAGAGTATTCAGGGAGGAGTGAGAACTGTTATGTTGTAAGAATTGGAAGTGGCATTTCTTACTGTACTCAACTGACTGTCAGTGCTTCTGCTTAGTCAAGGGAGCAAGGGCTAAGATTTTGAAATCTAGTTAAATGGAGATATACCCCTTTTTTTAGCTATATCAAGATTGATTTGCATCCTGAGAGCACCGGTATCTCTCCATAAGCGTGCTGCTAAATTTTATGACCACATGTTTTAAGACTATCAGAAGTGGACAAAGCCCACAAGACAAATACTTTGCACACAACCCAGACTCTCCACTATCTTACTTTATTCCTTTAATCTTTATTGCCTTCACAACTGGCTGACTTAATTTGACCCTTTATGGAATGTTGCTGTTAATCCATATGCTTTAGATACACATTACAGCTGCACTCTAATTCACACAGGTTTCATGTAACTTGAGCATATTTTATGTGGAAATATTTTAGTAACTGTATGTTCTGTAAGTAAACCCGTGTTAATACTTGTTAACTACAGAGTTTATGATACCAATAATACTTCCTACAATAAAATGTTTGTTTGTTTTTTAAGAATGTTTATTTGTAAACATATGTATTCACTATATTACTATGAATTTCTTACCTGGCAATAAAACTGATTCTAAGTGAATCCAACTTGCTGGCTCATTGCTAAACTTGTATCACTGGGCCAATTTTTGAGTTTGAACTGAGCTTTTGGAGCATCTCACTGCAGTCAGTGGGTTTCATATCAGCATAAAGGGTGGCTTGCCTATGCCAAAGTGAACACAGGATTCTTTGGAGATCAGCTGCATGTTATCTGCCTTACAGAGAAGCTGGGTGATGTTTGAGGCTCTTTCCAGGCCTAACCATCGTGTGATTCTCTGACTGCCTGGCATATGCAATGTAACACAAGATGCACAGGGATTGCCAGCCTTGCAAAGCTTCATGTACCCTGCAAGCCTCCAGGCACCACACACACCTTGTGCCACTTGATCAGTTAATTAATGGTTTGAGGAACAACAACAAAAAGATAAGTATGCCCAAGGGCAGAGGCTGATCCTCATGAATGCATGGATTCTTGCAATAAGTTTCAGGCACATCCAAGGATTTCAACTACACAGCGAGAGCAAATGAAACACTGATGTATACTGCTTCAAAAATTTTATATATTCATTAAAGATCCTGTACACATCGTCTGTGTGCCAAGTGTGCTGGAAAAGAAAGTCCTTATAGGCTTTTAGTAAAAGCCTGAGGCTAAGGGCTTGTAAAGCTGACAGAACCTTGGTAGAGGGTTTGGGTATCTTCTTCTCCTTTCTTTGCTAAAATAATAGTCAATAAATTTCAGAAGAAAAAACAGGGAGTCAGGAAACCCAGCTTCAGAATCCACTTACTGCACGACCTGGTGCAAATTCTTTAGACAGCTTATGAGCCTTTGGAAGCCATGATACATTATCAAACTGAAAACATTAATTCAAATTATCCAGTGTTAGCCTTTTTATACAGTAGAAAAATGAGTAAAAATGAGGAAAATCTCATCTGCAATATACACCTATATGGGGGCCAGGAAATGGTTCATACAGCCCCACTTTTTGTTACAGGAGCCTCAGGTACAACTACAGAAACAACCCCTTTCTGCCAGAGGGCTTAGGAGGGACATACAGAGTTTGGTCAGTGCCAGGAAAATTCTGGGCCTTGTGACTCGCAGGGAAGCCTGCGAAGCCCAGTGGAACACAAGCCCAACCTGCAGTAGACATAACTTCCTGTTACAGCTCCACCACCCACCCATCTATGCACATGTTGTTTCTAGCAGCAAATTCCTAACTGGAATCACAGATGGCAAAAGGGCCAACTGCTTTGCTAGCAGAAGTGTCTCAGCATAGCTTTTGTTCTTTCAGGTACATGAAAACCTCTAAAGAAAACCGACTGGAATGTGATTTTGTGTTTCCACATGTTTTTTTTTCTCTTTTTGCAGCCTGACCGTTTTGACACCACTAGCAAGAACAGCACTGGGCTCCCATCAGCATTTCTTCCATAAGGCTCTTTGATCTTAACACAGATGCACTGACTACAGAGAAGTGCACTGTCAAGAAAGGAGGATGTTCCTGTACAGAGCTATGGAGTCTAAAAGCCCAAAGGCTTCTGCTTTAGAGCCCTTTACCCTTGAAACATATGTTCTCATGACTAAATCTTTAGAGCATGATCCTCAGCTTACACAAACTGAAGATGTGATGTCTTATATAAATAGAGGATCAGGTCTCATGAGATTTCACACTACAAGGTGTCTCCACGACTCACAACTTCAGATTTTAATAGATCTGGGAAAAGATTCATACTTCGCTCTGTTCTTATAGAATGGTTATTGAATTTTGTGTACTAAATAAATAACCCTAGTCCACAAATCCCTTTTGCACACAATCCTGAGCACTTTATTTAATCCTGGGTCTCTATACTTGAATACATGAAGGACTTCCAGTGATAAATATAGTCTTCACTGTAATTATATCATCTTTCTATTTGGCATAGATAATTTTATTTCCCTAAAAACAGTTATGACAGGCAATATTATTGTATTAAACTATATAATCTCATACATCATCTGCTGCTGAAAATGTGATCATAGGGATGAGTACCACATTACCAAAAAGTGAACATTGTTATTTTTATCAGTGGGAAAGTCATACAGCTCTATTTTGAAAAGTGTCTGTAAAAACAATCTTGGAATTCATGCTTCATGCTTTAGACATTTCCAGATTCAAATTTTGCTCAGCCTGCAAGCTAGGTGAGTCCTCATACCTGCCAACTTAATCAGTAACACTAGCATAAAACCAGGCCTTTCCTCCCCAGCCAGGGGCACTAATGAAAGCTGGACCAAATTAGGGTACTGGTTATACCCCATATCTTCACAAAAGCTGCTGTCATACAAATGCAACTGATGGATGCAGCAAGCATTTCTGCAGAAGATGCACCATGAAGAGCTGGACACACCACACTCAGCTGTGCAGGCTGAATGTTAGCAAAGCACAAGAGAGCTGTATCTGTCCCCAGTGACAGCCCTTTGTGACAGCCTGATCCTAGTTCTGTGCATTCTTCCTATGTCAGAATCTGCCAAATAAAAAATCCTGAACAGGCCATGCTCCTGAATAGGCCCTCCTCATCCCACAGCCACTCTTCTAACAAGGTAATAGTGGTGTTCAACAGCAAGGTGTTCTCCCTTAAATTTCATTTTTCACCTTCAGAGCTAAGGGACCCATTAAGGGAAGAGGAAGCTTTGGATTCAGACTAACCTGAGGCCAAGTTCAGAACCCCCATCTATTACTGCTGCTCCCATTTCACATTACAGAAAAGAATAAGATGTAATTTTTACCTAAGTTCACGGAGCACTGCTGTCCTAAGTCAGGTCCTTCATGGATGCATGAAGAGGCTCTGTACCTTTCTGTGCAGGGAACTTGAAGCTAATTTTTCATCCCCAAGCAATTATTCTGTGAAAGGTTTTATTTTTTATTAGTAAAGCTAGAATTCAGAGTTCAAATTCTGGTTTTGTCTATGCATTCTGTAATACACTGCTACACACAGTTGCATCTTGTCTATTTAAGTCAACTCTAGCTGCCTTCACTTGGCAACTTCTGCATTTACATGGTAAGAGGCATTGTTGCTCGCTAATAGAGGCTGATGTGCTGGCAGAGTTCATCTTCTAAACCTGCACACCAAGCCTTTTGTGTGCATCCCTCACAATAAATAAGGCTGTGAGAACAATATATTATCAAAAATGATGATTTCAAATCAAGAGAGAACGTCAGGTAGTGTTGCTGCTGTTTAATCTGAGGTTGAGCTACAAACAAGAACTGAAAATCAGCAATAATCACAACCCTTGCAGTGGTCATTGGCAGCATTTTTTGATAAGGAAACAGGTCCTCTCCAAAGCAGGTGTGTCAGTGAAGCTCCCTGAGCAGCAGCACGTTCTTCCTCTTACTGCAGGCAGCAGCTGGCTCAAGTTCACCCTCTGGGATTTGGGCTTACACTGACATTTTGATCACAGTAGTTGCTATTAGAGAGACTTTGGCCAATTTCAGTGAATATGAAGCAATGGATCCCCAGAGCAAAGAGTGCTTTACCTGCTACTTTATTATTTCTTTAAGCAACAGAAACATTGTAAAAAACTTGGATAGGGAGCTGGAACTAGATGATCTTTCAGGCCCTTTCCAACCCAAACCATTTTATGAATCTTTGATTAACTGTGCTTTTTTTTCCTCTGCCACAAGTGAAGAGAAGCTAGGCTTTGCTTTGTCATTACAGGGGTAAGGGAGCTCAAGGATGGCTGCTTTTCTTCCTCTTTTCAAGGCAGAGTTACTGTTCAGCAGGAGTTTTTCATACACATCCTGCAGGAGACTGCACTGGCTACTGAACACAGAGCCAGCCTGGTGAGTCCCTCATATACTAGGAGTGAAAAAATCATGCTGTTGAAAGACATAAAGGTAGACTGGACTGCTGTGGCATCAGTACTGGCTTTGCAAGTCGGCAGCTACTTTCCACCACCCCTTTGAGGAGGTCAGAAGAACTGTGTGGTATTTTCACAACTGATGTTCTCCAGCGAACTCCTGCAGCCTTCTTGAGCACCCCCTCACACACAGCACCTCACCTGGGCCCTCCCCTTCCATGCCAAAGCAGCAGTCATGGGGAACCACCCTGCTTTGTGCACACCTGCATGCAGACACGTTTTACATCACTTGAGCTTTGGAGCTTGACTCCCTAAATCATTTGTATTTGCAACACCATTGAAGGGTAACATTGATTTGGAAAATCCACCTAACTGCCTCACTGCATTTTAGGGGCCTTATTTCAGTTTTGAAGATGGGATCTATATCCCTAATTTACTTTACTGCTTTTGAAAATTAAATATTAAGAATATGACATTCTAAAGAAGAGACAGTCTAAAGCTTGGGGATGAAAAGTGTCCTTTAGGGCTGTAATGTATTTTGCCATTACTGCTTGGGGAATAATACTAAGGGTGATAGAGAACAACTTGACAGGATTTGTTAAGGCAGAGACAGCATGTGTATGCTGTGATGCACAGGACTCTGCAGAAGTCTGCCTATGCAGAGCAAACTGTTCTGCTTTTTACTAACAGTGATTTATGAGTTTGTTTTTGTGGTTTTGTCTTTTTTTCTCTGTTCTAAAAGATGAATCTAAAAAGCACAACGCTGAGAGTGCTCATAACAAAGGTGCCCTGTTCAACACAGCAAGAGGCACAACATTGTACAGCATGACTGTGACAGCAAAAGCCCTGAGCCTGCACTGCTGAGTTAGTGGCAGGATTGTCAGCGTGTGGAAAACCAAAACCCACAGACAACACACGTTCACTCTTTGATATGCAGAACTTTTAGACTCCACTACAAGTGATTTTTCTCTACCTGACATCAACTAAATGGTATAGAAAAGGAAATGCAGCAGATACACCACAGGATTGCACAGATCATCTAGACTGAGTTACATCTGAGACTGCAGCTCAACAAAATAATGGCTGCGACATAGCCTTGTAGCAAACCACAGTTATCCTGCCAGCATCTCATCTCATCTCATCTCCCTAGATGTTTCGTACCTCTGACACAGCTCATAATGAGTAGGGAAGACTCCACTCTCAGGCTGTTGCTGGGCTTCAATGTGCACATTTAAAGTCCTTGTGAAAGACAGCCACTCCAGCCATTAGGATACTGAAGTCGGCATAAAGTCAAAATCCAGGTATAAATCTTATCACTTTCTACAAACAGCAGCAAAATACATTACATTTTGAGATACAATTCCCTTATGAATTTCTGCCTAGCTTCCTCAAACCCTCCTTTGCTACACTCTTTAGCTTCTTTGACTTTTAGTTAATATTTATTACCTACTAAGATGTTTTTCATGTTTCTACACAAAATGAGCATCACAATAAATACTGGTATTCCTCAGGCTGTTACTTCACTGTGTACAATGTATTTTGTTATTAAATGATAATTTTATTAGGTGAAATATTCTCCAAAGACAGCAGTATTGGGAGAGCATTAGCAGGAAATTTCCCTACCACCCCCAAATCTGCTGATGCTCGCTTCAGTTATCTTCAGGGTTGCACTTTGTTGACAGGTTAGTAATATATAAAAATTTTTAAAAGCTCCTATATACACTATGAAATCTATTCTCCCATTTTTTAAAAGCTCCTATATACACTATAAAACCTATTCTCCCATTTTAAGCATGTTTCCTTTCAAAATAGGAAGACAATACACATCTATTTTTAAAAAGTTGATGTCTTTATGGACTGTGAGTAAACAGGTAGAAGAGAGGAGATGCTACACTTCAGTAAAGGGAAAATTTTGAGTGTTTCATCAGCTCAAATCCCATTCCTCATATCTATAATATTCCAGCCACAACCACTGTGTAATAATACTTTCTCATACAAGAATATTACAAAGGTTGAAGTGTAGCAAATGCACTTAACTTTAGGGAAAGATTAAGTTGACTTTGTAATAATGATTTCCAGTATGTTCTATTACCTTTGTTCACTCTTCAACTGTGATCTCTGAGGAAGGGTCAAGCTTCTGAAAAAAGAAAGGGAGCTACAAAACTGCATAGCTGTTTTGTGTAAAATATTTCAGCAATCAACAGCCTTATATATATACACACACAAGAAAAGAACCAAAAAAAGGGGAAAGACATGGGCGAGGCATCCTGGTGTGCAACTCCTCCTGTTAACACTGTCAGCATCACAGAACACTCCCCAGGGAGCAGCTTACCAGCACCAGCAGAAGTAAGCTTGCATTGATATGGTTAAGCAGCCAGAGGACATTTCTTCATAAAGATGTAACGTTTTTTCCTTTCTCCTCTGCACTGCCTCTGGGGACTGGCTGGTTGATTCTGTTTGGCTGGTAAATTTTGGGTTTGATAATGTCAGAATGGGCATATTCCTGACATCAAACAAAGCAGAGGAAAAACCAGATTATAAAAAAAAAAAAAATCCACTGGATCAAGAAAGGTTACAAAACTTTAGAAGTGACTCGGCTGCAGTAAGGAAAAACACAGACTTGATAGTGCTGCCTGCTAATAACCAGAGAATTTTTACACCATCTGCTAATTTCCCCTTTGTCAGCTGCACAAGGGAACCACATGAGAGACACCATAATCCCTTGGAGATCATAAGTCTCCAGAACCTGTGGCATATATGTTCACTTACACCCAAGCTGTTAATATATACAAGTGAGAAGAGAACCAGTATTTTTATCAATGTGGAATAGCAGCTGAGACAGACAACACAACCTCCGCAGAGGGACATATCCATATGTTACACAAGAATAGATGCCAGAAAAATAATAGTGGTTGGGGTTTTTCTTGGAGAAAGGCATTTTAACTAGTGGTCAAAAAATTATTGTCCATAAAGACTCTGCAGAAACAGACATAGCACGAGATCTTTAAAAAAAACCAAAACAGCAAAATACAGAACATCTGGAAAGTGTCTGCTTTACATTAAGCTCCTGCTTCTATTATCCAGTTAGGACATACACTTGGTTCTGCCAAAAGCCCTGCTATGCATATACTATATTTCTTGATCTTTTCTGTTGCCTAGTAAAGGTTTTCAAATTTGCTGCCAATTCAACCCCTGAAGCACAGATGGGAATAAAAAGCATCTTATCTGCTAGCATACAACTCCATATCATGTTTTCTACTATTTTCAAGCCGTACAATCTCTCAAGCTGCATGACATGCCTATTTCCCTTGGGAGACTATTTCATATACACCCAGAATCCTAATTCCTCTGTGCATATTGCTGTATGTAAGGCTTGAAGTTGTAATAGAGAGGAGCTCTATGCTCTCATCTCTTTTTGTTCTTTCAGCAACAGGAGTAGAACTGCCAGAAAGCTGTTTCATAAGGTTCTCACCCAAAACTTCAGACCAACTGGAATATTATCAGGGAAGGCACTTCTGGGGCTTTGTTGGTAAACAGAGAAAATTTCTCCTGAGCAGCCTGGTGCAGATTTCTGCCCTGAGTTCACCCAGCAACATCTTAAAAGTTGACAGCTCATACCTAATTGTAAGGTCTCCAATCCAAAAGATGGCAAGCAGCAGTAGATATCAAATAATTTATCAAGATTTCTTATTCTGGCTTGTGCAATTTTCATAATAAATTAGGGAAACGTGGGTTAAATCAGCCTGCTGTAAAATACGACCCTAACGGAAGAACACAATCATCAGTAACCTTCTAATAAATCACACAGAGGAATTAAACAATATGCTTCAAATTACTGTGTAAGTCCTATCAGCTTAAAAAAAAGGAAAACAATATAGGAATCAAAAAGTGTTCACCACATAGAATGGGGGCATGAACTAAACAGGACAGAGCACTGAGGATATTGCACAGTATCACACAGACACCTTTATTCTATATGACAGGTAGGAATGACAGACAAACAAGTTTCAGAATAACAGTTCAGGCAGCAGAACTGCAAAACAGAAGGCTTGGAATTCTAGCACTGTAAAAGCTGCCTATGAGTCAAGAAATTCAGACAGGTCAAATAGTAAAATCACATAATCTTCCCACCCTGCTAAGATGTAATAAAGCCTCAGCTAAAATACTGTGCCAAGCCTTGGCCGTCATTATTCCAGGGATACAAGGGTCAACTGGAAAGTACCAGGGAAGAAAAAAAATCAGTAAAGTTATGATAATCAGTTATTACTTAAACAATCAGTAGGAATAAATAAAGGTGTAGAGAAAATAAACTGTGAGGAAAACAGTGGGAAAAACTGCCCTTATTTATGCTGCAGAACAGATAACTGAAGAGAATTATTATGCACAGATTACATATTTTGCAATAGAGTCACTGAAAAGAGGATAAAACCGTTCATGTCTAGAATATGGAAAGAGTTAGGCCTCATCCTAACCTTCCCTGAGAAGGAAAGGCTCATGAAGACCACCATATTATTTCAGTACTTTAAAGGGTGGCTTAAAAGGGATGGATGCTCTCTTTCCTCACGGAGCCACAAGGAGAAGACAAGGTGCAGCTGAGTGCAAGTTGCATTGGGAGAAATTTCATCTCGGTAAAAGAAACAATTCTTTTTTACAGTGAGAACAATTAAACACTGCAGCAACCTTGCCAGGGATGTGGCAGAGTCCCCATCACTGGATTTTCAAGGCCTGAGTGAACAGGGTGCTGGATCACGTCATCTAGGCTCCCTTTCCTGTTAAAGGTTTGACCAGATGCCCACTCAAGGTCCCTGGGTTATTCTGAGAGTTTTCAGCTTCTCCGCTTATACCACTGGCAGTGCAGGTAAAGAGTGACATATATAAACATTGAGGCTGACACTGATCCCTTGATATTTAAAAAACACAGAAGATTTTTTTAAAGAAGACAAAATATAGTCAGCAACTGACAATAAATCATGTTTTAGATGACATTATTATATCTATGCAAAGAGCTGCCGAAAAGAAGAAAATAATGTCCACCACTAGAGATGGGAAAAAGCCTCTTGTTGGTGTAAGCACCATTTAGTCAAGTATTAGAAGAAAACCCTTTTTAACAGCGTGGAATGACAAGCAATGAAATGCATTCTATACAGAGGCTGTGGAATTTCCATTGCTAAATGATTTTAAAGAAACATTGAACTGATTCTGTCAAGAATGATTAGATATTTTTGAACCCTTCTTGAGGAAAGATGGACCATTCAAAGGCCATTACAGCTCTCCTATTATTTTCTCTTCAAGGCCCGAAGCAAGGGGGCAGAAAGTCTTTTTCCCTAGGAATGAGTTTTTTCTCACATCCTTTTATCAGTTAGCAGCAGATGAAAGCTGTAATTAGAAGCATAAAGGTATCTGCTGTTTCCCCCAAATTCAGTGTTGTTACACTGCAATTGCAAATCAGTGCATAATGTTGCCTAGACAGATTTACACAGCAGCTAAAAGCACATATATTCAGACATGCTACAGACTGTCTGGGAACAAAGGATCCTGAGGCACAAACTACTCCAACTGCCTTATTATACATTACCAATATTAACTTCATTTTTACATTTAACAGTAGCTCTTTCATTGCATGTCCTTCCCTGGCAGCCAGCCACAGTTTTTAAAAGGTCAAAATCCTGATCTTCAATATAACATCCCACACAGATGACGTGATCTCAGAGGTAAGGAAAGAACCTGCCTCTGCAAGTCAGCTTAGAGCTACAATCTGAATAAATCATGACTCTGAATTCCATGAAAGCATTTGAAAGGGCAGAATAGAGAAGGGAGGTAGGACAGGCTTTGAATCATGGGGCTTCCAAAAACCACAGGTTCCATTTCCTGGTCTGAAATGGACTTCCTGCATCATTTAGGATCAAACAGTTCATTTTCTGTGGTATCAGTTCAGTCAAAAAGTTAATTAGTTCAGTTTAAAAGATCAGTTATTTGTATAAAACAACCTGTCATCTGACTCTCAGTGTCCTGGAACAAATAATCTAGCCCATACTATTTAAGGGGAAAATGTAAGACAAAGAATACGTTCCCAACTGCTCCCAGCAGAGTTCAAAGACAAACTCTAGGCAGTCCTGGGTTGTACACACAGGGTTAAAGCTCCAAACAGATAAATTCACTGAGAATGTAGGCAATGATGTCACTATGACCAGAAGTTGGCCTTAAATAAATGGGCTTTCACTATTCCCTTCAGGCATTTGCTGTCCCTTGGCATCAAGATGAAATCATAATGCTTTGTAATTACAGATAAAAGGGATTTGACATGAGAGCTCTCCAAACAAGCCAAACATCCTGGAAAGTGAAAAAAAACCAAAAAAACCCAACAAAAAAACCCCAACAACTTGCTTGCATGCTCATTCTCCAGAATCGAGAATAACCATCAAGACAATTTTCTTATTATTAGCAGCTGTTCAGAAATCAGCGCTGGATTCATTAGTTAAATCAGTGGGCTTTCCCAGAAAAAAAAAAAAAAGAAGAATATTATGGAAAGAGGAGGATTTGAGAATAAATTAGTCAGACTGCAACAATGTCAAAAACATGAAAATCTATAGCTCTGTCACGCAGAAATTACACAAACCCAAATCCCAGTAACAAAAGGTAGTTTCTAAGCATAACTGAATAACTTAATCACCCATTTTTCAGTCAGCACAGAGGATCGACTCATTGACAAAGACTCCTCTGAGAAAGATTCCAGGGATAAGGAAAACATAAGGAAAGAAAATAGGAATCATCATGCACTGCTATGTCTGTAACTTGAAAACAACTCTAAATTATTGGTGAGGAAATGTTGACATCATCCTACAAAGGACAGCATGAAAAAGTCTTTCTGTTTTCCTATGACAAGATCATAAGGCATATGAATAAATTCTATAAAATTACCTCTGTAAGCACTGGTACAAGAGTGGATGTCAATAATACATTTAAAACTCCTGCTACGGCATTTGTTAGTTGTCCATATGCCCTGGGGGTCCATTCTGCAAGGATTCACATTTTTGACCTGGTTTGGAGCTGTGGGCTGCTGCCAACATCAGACTCTCAGCTGCACAGAGGCATTTCTAAAATCCAGTGACACTTACAAAAGAGACTTCTCTCCCCTGTCAGGAAACTCAACAATCCAGGTTATTAGTATTAACCCACTACAGAGAAAAAGCTCTATAAAATAAATGCAAGTTGAACTTATATCAGCAATACAGATGTGCACATAAAGAACATAGCCCAAAGTCATACTTACAAAGCCTGTGCACACTTTTATTGATGAAGTAGAAAAACTGTTTAAAAATTTAATTGCAAGGATCTCACATTTGCAACAGAAAAACCCCAAGCATGTTAATCCTTCCCTCAGTGAGTTCACCATTAGCAAATGAAGACCACGCTAGGAAACTCAAATTAGCAGCAGCTGTGATTATTTTAATGTTATCCCTTTCATTCCTTAAAGCCTTTTCTAAAAACTTAAAACAAAAATTACTCTTAGGATGAATTGTTTCCTCCAAGGTATTTTATCTTTAAAATGTGAATCACTTTGGCCTAAATAACAGAAACTACAGATGTGACTGCGAACATGCAGCTAAAAAAAATAATTATCTACTATAGAACATCACGTAAGTTTGTGCCACCAATTTTCTACCTGCTCTCAATACTTGCTTTGCTACTGTTTTGTCCTGCTAGTGCTGTTTGTATGAGAATCAGTGTCTTCAGTTTTGTAAACCCATACCATGGTCTTTATTAGTAAAGTCTGAGGTGTGTTGAAAGAAGAATATTAAACAGGATTTTTATTTTCACTTGTCCTGGTGAGGATCCCTCCCCCTTGACAAACAATGCCAAAGAAACGCCACATATCTTTTTATTTTGTGCTGGTATCATCATCCACAGACAACCATACCCTGGTTGAATAAAATAATTTATAAATAGCACCCCTACAATTCAGTCTGCAATGTAGAGATAGCTTGTTGGTCTCATTAAACTATAGAATAGGTCATTTAGTATTTATAAATGCAAATGTAAACCAATTATTCAGCTATTTCACAGGGAAATTGGTGATATTTGTTGAATATTGCTTGCAATCATAATTTGAAAAGTTTGTATACACAAGCTTGACTCCTGAAGAGAAATAAACTGCTAGAACTATAAATTGGATCAATAGTCTAAAAATCACTGGAAATTCTAGAAGGAACTAGTCAAATGCTTCACCATAGGTAGCAGCAGGATCCCTTCAGAGGGATTACGTTCCAAACAAGGCAGCATTATGGGCAAATGCAATCCTCCCAGGCACTGCCCCCCGACCCGCCCAGGGTCACTCCTCCCCGGAGGCCCCAGCCCTGCGGGGCACTGGAGATGCTCTGACCATGTCCCAGCTGCCCCTGACCCCCGGGGAGGGCTCCAGGCTGGCAGCTGAACTTGCTCCGAGCATCTTATGGCCCGGGGCTCAGGGCCCAAACACCTCACTGGAACCCAGGAGGATCTCTAAATCCAAAGGATAACACCTGAACGTGCAGCACCAGCCAGCCCAGCACCACGACCTGCTGAGCTCTTTCTGCTGGAGTTGTTCTGCCCAGTACTAATGTCTGTAGCAAGCTTTTTCTCTTGCATTAACAGTTCTAACCTCAACAAAAAGAGGATTTACCTAAAATCCTTTATTCTGTGGCCTAATAGACTATGTGTTGTTGCAATAGTTTTTTCATTATTTACATAAATTTACATAAATGTATATATTTATAAACTAAAGTAGCATGAAGTAGAAAATCCTAACGTGCAGATGAAGTTCTCCCTTTCTAATGTATCATTTCCCTTTTTCAATACACTCTATCTTCTAAGCAAATGAAATAACCAAGTTGTAGGACAGCCTCAGACTTGTTCTTAATTTTTTGTTTTTCAATAAAATGCTATTACTTAAACATTCTGAAAAGATAAAACAAAACAGCAACAAAAGACACAAAACCAACCAAACAAAAAAGGGAAAGCAAGTATCTGACTGCAAAAATAGAGAGCAAAGTAAAGCACTTGTTTTCAAGCACTAGCAATAGCTAATGCTAGTTTTTGGAACAAAATCAGTCACTGGTAGCAAGTGGTGAGTTCTGAAAGGCCTGAGCCACTTAAAGTGACCTGGGATCCCTTAGTAGATCTTGACAAATTTTCATAATTTCTTAACATTTTGTTCCTGTTTCAAAATAATTTTCAATTTGCATGAATTTTTCACTTTGGTAGTAGCAATTTAATCTAAACAAACCTATCTTCAGATTGAAAGTACAATTTTTATTCCTTTACTGAAGAAAATTGTCACTATAGCATTAATTAATTTCTTCATTCTCTGTTAGACTGCCTCATAGTAAGGGGTTTATTGCTAAAAAATATGTAAGGAAGGGAGTTTCATTCAGCATGAGTTTTTTCTAAAATTTTTTTTGCCTACTGAACTGAAAGAAAACCTGTAGTCTACTGCTGGAGGAAGCTCCCTCAAGTGATAGTCATGAAATCATGTTCACTCAGGTCATTGAAAAAAAGAAGTTGTTTTTCCTCTGTAACTAATAATAAAGGTAAACAGCTTGTTTTTTCAGTCCCCTAAGAATGACTTAGAGCTCTCTGAAGCTTGTGAGCTTTTAGATATGGGATTCCTCTTGATTTCAGTATTGCTGCTATGTTTTAAAAGGATGAGAGGTTGCCTTTAATAACGTGTTCACTTCCACACTTTATCTATAGATGAACTCTTTGTAATTTTTGCTCCATACTTTCGTTTTCTCTAAGTGACTGTGCACCTCCAGCTTTGTAATCCACACAAGTGGATAAAACATGATCTTTGGCTAATTGAAGGTTGCAATGAAGACAGACATTTCGTAAATGTCTAAAAGGATGGCTAGCAAGTCAGACAGAATTTAAAAAAAATAGGCACTATCAATCTACATAATATCATCCCCTGTCAAGGAATGGGTGATCTTAAGTGTGTGTAAACAGCAATATTATTCATGGTTACACCACAGTGTAATTGCTTGCTGGATTTGAATGAGGTTTCTCTGAATATAAATGAAGGGACTAAGTGAAGATAAAGGAAGCATCTGAAGCTAGAAACAAAAAAACCCTAAAATTAAAATGATGATGTCAGATGCACTTCCTTTTATTGTGTGTATGAATACAAATGATAATTAAACCAGCATATTTATAACAGTAGCCAGAGTGAAGCACAATGAAGGGAGAAAAGGGTTTCCCAAATCCAACATGTCTCAGCCTTGACTCCCAGTGTTATTTCCAGTGGAACCCTAAGCATCGTTTAAATAGAGTCTTGAAATTGCTTCAAACTGTATCAGAAAAAACAGTGTTTTTTTAGGAAGACAAATGATTGCAGAACCCTCACAAATCCATATCCCTTTGTGCCAAGGGAAATCTAATGCTGAGGTCACTGGCACTAAAAGGCATCAACCAGGCCTGCCACATCTTCAGCATGTTGATTATTAACTGGAAATTGTAACAAGGAACAGAAGGCAATTTAATCTGCCATTGTCACCGTGTTGCCGTGACTTGGAGCAAACCCAAGTGAGCAGCAACATTCAGTGTGTAACTCCCTGGCGCCAAACCAGAGCCAGAGGATCAGGCCTAAACCCTGAGAGATATCAGCTGCTGAAAATGCAAAATACCAATACGTGGTGTAATCCACCTGAACTCCAGCCCCGTGTCAGTCTGGGACCTGCCCCACCACACTGGCAAGGCAGGCAGGAAGCAGGACAGAAACTTCAGGGAACTCTGACAACAGAAAACGAGGCCTGAGGCAGCCTGGAATGAGGAAGGAACCTGTGCTCCAGAATCCAGTACAGAGGCGACAGGAGGCTCAACGTGACAAAAACAACAGAGCAACCCAGAACAGGTGTAGCAAACACTGCCAACAAAAACAGAACACAAGAAGACTTTGTCTTCTTCCAAATAGGCATCTCTGCACAGAGCAGACAGAGTTTGGATTCCTGGGCTAATCCAGGCTGTCTGGCTCCAATACGGCCATTAGGACAAGGTTAATGACAAAAGACAGCAGCAAAGCCTAAGGTGCAGGAGCCAGAAAGATCTTGCTCCAACCCCAGAAAACCCAACTGGAATCTGCAGTGGCAGGCCCAGAACAGTGGATAGATATATTGGCGACCTTGTCAGTCCACACCACAGCCACATTTCTAGAGATGAGCTGAGCTGGACACAGCTTTCCCTCAACTCTCCCACCTCCACCAGACAAAGAGCAGAATCCAGATTTTAAGAAAAGGCAGACTCTAACATTTGCTTATGAAATATAATTACTCATGATTCAATATGTTAGAAAACTTTTTAAAATAATTTTGAAATATTTCTGCTCCAGGCATTTAAACTTTAAGTATTTCAATTTTCTAAATTTAAAAATGAAAGATTATCGTATGATAAAATTAGATGTTCCTTTCTCTGCTTAATTGAAACTGATGAATCTGAAATTCAAAAAAAAAAAAACACCTGCGTTTCACA
>WAAG01080634.1:1434-17255 GCA_013390105.1 Tichodroma muraria
TTTGTTAGCTATTTGTGAACTGATTCAGAGTTTCTTTAGGCTCAGGCTCAAAACTGAACTATCGAGTAAAAGGACAACAACAGTCAGATGAGCTATCAACGTTGTCCAATGCTTTTCTGGAAAAAGATCTGTTTGTTCTATAATTTAAATGCAAGCTGCAACAGATCAGTGAAGTTCTTGTCCCAAGAGCAGTTGCAACACTCCTGCAAACAGTTAAAAAATTAGACTCTTGCATTTCAACAATATGTAACGCATATGTAAATTTTAAGTATATTAAGAATAGATGTGCAGAGGAAAGAAGAAAGCAGAAAAAATTAAGCTAAAATTTTTAGAAATATTCTTCTGAGTTGCCTTTCTGCTTGACTTTCTATTGCGTCCTCTTTGATTGGGATTTTTCCTCACCCAAAAAAAAAAACCAAGCCTAAGTAACACTTTTACTGTTGGCCAGCAAAGCGGAAGTTGTGAGGGCAGAAGTTATGAGGTAGACTACCAAAAACTGGACGGGAGAGCAGACAAAATTTACCCTATTCTTACCCTATACTTTCATATACATTGTTATTTGGGCTTTTAAAAAAGAAAGGGAAATCATGCCTGTCTATGCCCTAGGGATTTTTTTCCCTGGTCACTGTGGAAAGTCGAGGTTGAAGCAAGTGAATTTTCACTTAATTCTGAGGACAGGGAGGTTTATAGTTGCTCTGATGTGTTCCAGGAATCAATCTCTCAGTTGTGGGCTAGCTGCAGAAGCAGTTTGTCTCTCCCATTCATTCCCCATTTCACCAACAATGCCATTGTTCCAGAGGAATGCAGCTGTCATGAGCAGCCCTGACTGCAGAAGGTGCTCCCTCCGGCAGCCTGGGCCGCTGCCATCAAGCATTGTAAAGTGTAAGACCAAAACCAAAACCTTGAACTTGCCTTGGTGCACAGCAGGGTTACAGTGCAATGAGCAGAATTTCAGGGCAATACGCTTTCAGCAGCCCGTAATAGGGAGGAGATGAATGGCTCCATTTTGCGTCAGCTTTGCAAATCTATACCATATGACTGGCTACTAAAAAGTCAGTGGCCAACCCGAGCACAAGGATTTGTAGCTTCTAAAGTTGTAGTGAAATTATGGGGGGAGGGAGTGGTTCAATACTTATATAAGTGAGAGGCACAATCTGAATTCAGGAAACTGCTTAAATATAAATAAATCCGTACTGTGTGGTAAATCACTCTGCCAAAGGCCTGTTTCCTCAAAGGAGACAGAGGAACTCTGCAGAAACCAACTTTATTCAAATAATGGGAGAGTCCACTGGGCCATACCCCTGTGGGCTCTCTTGAGTTGTTGAAGGATACAGCCTCCTTTTATCCTAAACTCCTTACTGCCTGTTGCCTTCCTCCTCTCCCCACTGGCTGAGGTACTAGGAAGGTACAGCCTTCCCAGTCCTATTACTACATATCTCCCCTACACCATCTAGCCCTACACCCATTCTTTCAGATCCTTGTTTTCAAGTCAATTGTAAAGACATACACACCCATTCCTCCTATCAGTACAATTATGCATCCATGAATCTACTGAATCCCACACACTGTTCAGCCAAGAACTTACTTTAGCTTAGCATTTAACTCCTTTCTTCAGTTTTAAAAAAACAATTAGGAGAGTTTTCAAAAAGGAAACATTTACTGTCCATGTGAAAGTGTACACTGAAGCTCAAATCTTCACATCTATATTATTATTATACCAGGGTGCACGATCTGATTTTACAAGGGCAATTCAAGCATCATTCTGAAGTAGTGGTTAACTATCAAGTTTTGTCTATATTATAAAATTTTGGAAAAAACAAGCTCTAAATAAACCAACTTCTTTATTGGAGTTGTAGAACTTCAGTGTGACATTTCCCATATTTTTCTTCTGGTTCTCCCAATGCACTTACTCCAGTCCTTACAATATTTAAGAGATCTTGGCCAGTATTACCAAGACTTCTTTCCTTCTATTCTTCCTGTTTTATCACTCCTACCAAGTTCTATCAACAACGATTTTCAAATGATTTCTCTTGTACATCCAACCTTCCCCTACCCAACCATGTCCACCAATAATCAGCCCAATGTCCAAACGATCACAGCCAAGAACAAACACTTACATCATAAATCACCCGTTTTCTAGCTTTTCCCTCACCACTGACTAAGGTAATTCAAACAAAATTAGAACAACCTGCAGATGACTGCACTGGCTACTTCTACCTTCCATTATTCTTGTAGAATTTCTTCCACAACTAAGTGCAAACAGTTAATTAAGAGCATCATGCCCTTTT
The DNA here is from genome assembly GCA_013390105.1 of Tichodroma muraria. Classification (NCBI taxonomy): domain Eukaryota; kingdom Metazoa; phylum Chordata; class Aves; order Passeriformes; family Sittidae; genus Tichodroma; species Tichodroma muraria. Next base: position 3,723 of record WAAG01080634.1, read on the forward strand.
TAGGTATCAAATTAATTCCAAGCAAGCAATAAAGTTACCAAAGCATACTTCTGAAGTAAATTACTGAGAATGCATACAATACCAAATCATCTTGACACACAGAATTAAAAGGGCCAGCATGATAGTAACCAGTGCCCTTCACACACAGAAAGACCACACTACTGCCTCTCCTCACATAGAGGGGATTACACCTCCAAATCAGCTTGGGGGAATGGGAAATGGAAAGGAGTCACCCGTCCACTATGACTACTTGCTGCACTTGGGCTCTATAAAACTTAAGAATATCACATCTCAGTCTTGAGTCTTCTTCCCAGTGTCTTCTTCCCAGAAGTCTTGGCTTTGCCATGGAAGAGCAAGCAAGTTACAGACCAAATAAGTGGGGAAGATCTACTCCCTAGTAGAAAAGGCCATGATACATAAAGGCATGCGCAGATCTCATCATACATAAGTATCTTTGTCTCCCTCACATGCCAGACCCCAGAGCAGAACTCCTTACTAGTTTCAATTCATGACTCAAGTCAGTTCTGAACAACAAAGTCAGTAGAAGAGTGTATAAAGAAAGCCAAATGTCAAAAAAGTTTAGAAAAACTCTGAACGTAGAAAAGAAAAAGCCACACATGCTTTAGAAATTAGCAGGTTTCATTAGCACTTCTCCCACAAGGAGACCAGCTCGGAAAAAAAAGATAAATACGAGTTATTAAAACCCTAGAAAATTAACATTGAAATCACTTCTTAATTTTACTACATAAGTGAAAAAAATCTGTCAGTTAGGGATATGGGAAGCAGGAAAGTCCAGAACTTGTGGAAGCAAGGAAACCCAAAACTGAGACTGGAAACTCTAGAGGTACAAGGCAGAAAAGAGATTAGAGTGAAAAGAAGAACAGAAAGCATACAAACCGAGAAGGGCATTTCAACGTGTGACCACAGACATAAGCTGAAGGCTGACATTAACAAACCACATTATCTTGTGCTTGTCTGCTTATGACTTCCCACTCTATCCCATTTTTGCTTCTCATTAAATGCAAAACAAGGGAAGAAAGAAAACAATGCCACTTAAATCTTTTTTAAAACATGGAACCCTTGCATATAGTATTGTTACAATCATATTCAAGAAATGCAACAAGCCACACTTGTCTGTAATTCTGATACCAAACTGGATTTTAATAAAATCATGCACACTGCTATATTCCATCCAAACATGCTTTTCTAAATTAATTTTCTTCATTTCAACAAATAAAACATTTCTGGAAAAAAATCAACACGAATTTACTCAAAATAAAACTTTGAAAATCTGCTCCTAGACATATATCACAGAAGGAACAGAATGCCTTTCTTATTTGTAACTAGAAAATGTATCTGACACATTGAATTCTGTAAGACACATTGGAGTGACTTCACTGACAAGTATCCCAGTCTACCTGAAGTTAGAGAGCAAACCTTTAGAAAGAATAGATATTAAAAAAATTAAAAAAAACCCCAAGAATTTCATTTGAAGTACTCAAAGAATGTACAATATTGTCATATTATCTGATTTTCTTGTGACCAATTTTATTGCTGCAAATATATTTTTACTGTTTACCATTTGCAATGACAGAAAGACTTCTGATTAGCCTGATCACAGACAGCATCACCATAGGGAATTGTTTACTCTCAACACCAAGTGTTAAGGAGCATCCAAGCCAGAGGAGACAGCTATAAAGGAGACGAGCTTTTTGCTTTACTATCCTACAAAGTATGACTTTGTGTCATACTCATCTTTCTTTGCTTTTCCCTAAGCTCTATCTTTGTTCTAGTTAAATTTCTCTTCTATTCAAATGAATCACTACACGGGTAGCATTCCTGTCTGTGCACATGAACTGAGAGAGTTGTGACTCTTTTTGTTTTGGGCTGAGCCCCACCAAGATAACCTCTGACTTCCCACTTTTTTCATCCTTCTTAATTCAAGGCTGTGGGATCCACCATCAAGAAGTGACATGGTGTTAAAATTAGCTTTTCCTCTCCCACTCTCAAGTGTCTCAACTCTAGACTTTCTGCAGGAATAGAGTTTACTGCACAACTGAATGCTTTTGCTATCAAAAACCCTTAAATCACCAAACAGTAAAACATTTGAACCTCAAACAAAAAGCTCAAGATGAGTTTAATGGAAGCTTGCTAAGAGTGTTTTTGTTGAAATACATCTAAAGATTACATTTCGCCCACCAGTGGTACACTGTACAACAGCTCTCACCAAAGTTCTCTTTGAAATTTCACAGGACATAGATCCTAAGTCAACATTTCCTGGAAAGACAGTGCTGTGACTCAACTCCACCATTTTCAGAAAGGTTGGTTGACAGGTTGTTCATAACTAGATCCTTTCATCTTTTTCCTTTGCCTCTAGACAGCTGCCAATAGCTTGGAATTCATAATCTGGGGATGACTAGGTAATGGCAATGATACCATCTATCCCACTGATGATGTCACAGGTAGTCTCTCCTATTGCAATGGTGGAATATGCCAAAAGAAATCTGTCACAGATAACTGAGTTGTGCCTAATTTCAGCTTGCCTGTGCAGCCATCTCAGTGTAAGAAAATTCTTCTCTTTAAAGATAAAATAACTGCAGAACCACTGAGTTTCTCTCCACGAATGAAATTATTGAAGTGAACCATTTTGCTTGAGAACTGAAGCTGATATTAGCATCAAAGACGATGGTAGAAAGGTGACGTAGTCTCTGCATGATGTTCCAACAGACCATGTACCTCAGAGGAGGGCATACATCCAAAATTCTGAGATTTAAAAATGTTCACACTTGTCCAAGAAATTACTACGTCAAATATGCCCTAGAAAGCTGACTAGCAATTAGAAATTACAAGTATCACTATTCAACACACTACTAGTTGTAAAATTTTCACTTTATCTGCAGACAGAAGTAAATTTGTCTACTCTACCAGGGCTAGAAAACATGTACAAAACTCCTCAAATGCACAGAACTTGGTGGAAGCCCTAAATCACCAAACTGGCTAATTCCCTGAGTGAGAGAAGTTGCTCTTCTGAACTCCACTGATATAAAAGCCAAGAAAAATGTAACATCAAGTACTTTGTAATTAAAGCAAACCAAACAAGTTTTAGATGTTAACCTACAAAATGAAGCACAAAGAAGGCCAACAAACCACACACTAAAAAACCATTAAAATGGCTGGATTTCCTGAAACCCCAAGCACTAGAAGAGTTCTACTAAGTAAATCTGCTATTTACATTTTCTTTGTTCCTGCTTTGCAAAGACTCTCTGGAAGAAACACACACCTTGGTGCTGACAGTAAGGGGTATAAGAGACAACTGTGATGCTCCTGTAGCCAGAAAGCTTACAATCAAAATTAGGTAATGATTTAACACTATTTAGTAACAGTCTAAGCATTAGAATTGAATTTCTTTTTACAGAACTGTTTTCCATTAGATTCTTCAGACAGGCCTATCTTTGAACCTAGCCCGATGCACTTAGAATGCAAGTGAGATGGCCAGACAGGAAAGCCAAACACGCTACTCATGTCTACACTCTCACCCAAAGAGGTTCCCTGGCATACAGCCCTGCTGTGAACAGACCCAGAAGTGTTACCAACCAGGCTGAGGATTTGTGTACCCACCCTGAACCCCAGGTACCCCACATACTCAAGGGAAAGTTACCCCAATGCCTAAAGTGTCAGGCAGGCATCTTCTTTTGAGTATCACTGCAACAGATATTATTGCCATGTAGTGCTGCCATCACAGACAGCCATACACAACCAAGTCCAAACCTCTGTCAGCAAGAGAGATCGAAGGAATCCTCCTTAGGGCGCCTCAGGCAGTATTAGTACAGTTCATCCAGCTGCTCGCTTATCCAGCATCAACTCAAGAGCTGTGGGGGCGGCAGCTCTGGCAGAGGAAAGGCAGCAAATCGCTGAGGGAGAGTTGCATCTTCAGCCAGCACAGCTGCTTGCAAAATGAGTTATCTTGCTACACTCCTAGCCCCGAGGGGCCCAGTGCCTGCTGACACACAGAGACCAGCCACCATGGCCACTTCTACACAGCAGACCACCAGCTAAAGCATTTGCCTAGGATGTGAGAACATTCACTTCTCTCCTGGACCTAAAGGGATCAAAAAAAAAAACATTGCCTACCTCTTGGGAGATGGCTGCAGCTAAGCCTATTGAGACTCCCATTGTATATCTGGGAATAAATACATTGTCTATGTTTATAATAACCAGCTAAGTAACACACAGATTCCCTGTAATCCTGCCTGATATCTCAGACTAGAGAACAGCAGCAATGAAGTTACTGCTTCTGCTCTGTTACTGCTTCTGTCTTCCCATCTTGGCTGCATATGGACCCAGGCTGACTGCAGAGCAACTCCTGAATTACTAACAGCCAACACCTGGGCACATAATGATTTGTGTGTCTATGAAGACATGCTAAGAATATTGTGGCTGTTCAGCCTGGAGAAGGTTGTGTGGAGACCTCATTGCAACCTTCCAGTACCTTAAGTGGGCCTACATGAAAACCAGAGGAGTTTTTATCAGGAGCTGTAGTGATAGGACAAGGAGTAACAGGTTCAAAATAAAATTTTTTTTAAAAAAGGGAATTTTGAGTTAGATATATAACTCAAAATAAAATAAACTCTTTACTATGAGGTTGTGAGAAAATGAAACAGGCTGCCCAGGTCAGACATGGATGCAATATCCACGGCTGTGTTCAAGGCCAGCTCAGATGTGGTATTGAGTGGCCTGGTCTGGTGGCAAATGTGCCTGCCCATGGCTTGGGGGGTTGGAACTGGTTGATGTTTAGGGTCCCTTCCAATCCCTTCAACATTTTATGACGTCGAACTGTGAACAGGCTGTGAACTGCCACCGCTCAGGGGCCCGTTACACCGCCGGGCGAAAGGGGGAGGCAGACACAGCAGCACCTGCTGCCCGAGCGCACTACGGTCCTCGGAGTGATGTGCCTGCCCGGGGAGAGCCTGTCTGCACGCAGCCCAGAGCCCCTCATGGGAGCGAGGCCGCCGGGACCGGTGGCTCCCGCGGGACGCGACACCAGGAGCAGCAGAGGCAGCGAGCGCCCGCCACTGGCACAGGCCGCCGGAAGGCTATTTATAGCTTGGCCCGGATACGCGCTGACGTCACGGAGCGCACCGCCCCCGTGCGTCAGCGTAAGGCGCACGTAATGGGAACGTGACACACGCACGGCGCGGAGGAACTATTTATAGTCGGGAGAAGGCGGAGAGGGGAAAGGGGGAAAAAAGTTTAAAAAAANAAAAGTGTTAAAAGTGGCGGTGTTCGGGTTTCCGGGAAGCAGAGCTGCACCCGCCCGGGTCTGGCGGTGCCGCTCCGCAGCCGCCGCTCCTCCCGCCGCCTGCGTGGGACGCGCAGCGCCACGGCAGCTTCCAAACGCCTTCCTGCCACCGCCATGTCACAGCGTGGCGGGAGCGGGGCTCCCCCGCGGGGTCAGCGAGCCCCCTGTGGGAAGGCACCCGAGCAGATCCCGTGCTGGGGATGCGCCGTTCCACGGAGCCGGAGCCCTTCTCGGTGACAGTCCCGTCCCCTTCCCAGCTCCCGAAAGTTGCAAAGAGGCTTTTCGGAGTTTTTCCCCGCTCCGAGAACAGACCGGAAAGGGATCTGGAGTTTCTTTCTTAGGAGGAGAGCCTGCGGGAGCTGGACCTGTTTAGTCTGGCGAAGACTGAAGAGGGGTCTCTTTAATGCACGTAAATATCTCCAGGGCGGGTGCCAGGAGCGCGGGGCCAGACTTTTTTCCGCGGTGCCCATCAACAGGGTAAGAAGCAATGGCCATAAACTAAATCACAAGAAGTTTCACATCAACATGAGGAACAACTTCTTTACGTTGAGGGTGGCAGAGCACTGGAACAGGCTGCCCGGGGAGATCGTGGAGTCTCCTTCTCTGGAGACATTCCAGACGCACCTGGACGCGTTCCAGTGTAACCTCCTCTAGGTGACCCTGCCCCGGCAGGGGCTTTGGACTAGATGATATCCAGCGGTCCCTTCCAGCCCGGGGGCGCCCCGGGTGTCCCGGGAAGCGGCACGGGGACACCTGTTGGCGCCTCCGCCGCCGTCACGCGGCGCTCAGCCGGGCGCGCGCGTCACGGGACCGGGCGCGCGTGCCACCGCTGTCACCTGCCCGCGCCCCGCGGGGGACAGCGCGGGCGAGAGGGAGAGCCCCGAGGAAACGGGGAAATGGAAGGTTCCTCCCCTCCGCGGCGGCCCCCGGTGAACGGTGGGAAAAAGGGGTTAAAGCAAACAGTCCCAGCTGGCGTCCTGCGGCTGCTTTGCCTGGGAACAACCGCTTAACTTAATCCTGGCTGGGTTCCACCCCACGGCATGGCAAATGGCAGCAAACTCTTCGGGGAGGTGGGGAAGCGACAGCGGCTTCGCCGGTGAAGGTTTAAAAACATATCCGAAAGCAGCGCTTGAGCAGAAATGAGGGATTAAGGGAGTTTAGTGGAGTCTGCTGATGTGACACAAATCCTGCAGGTAACGTGGAGCCCCCCAGAAATGTCTGTAATATGGCAAAGTGATTAAAGAGCCAGTTGGACAGCTAGAAAGAAAGGAATCGTGAAGTGGTACAATTTTTAATAAAAGCATGATTATGAACCACAGAATGATCAAGATTGGAAACAACCTCCGGGATTGTCCAGTCCAACCTTCGGCCGAGCAGGATTTTCTCCGGCATCAAGAAGTACATGCATATAGACAGAGGAAGATCCATTAGTGCCTAGGTTGAAAAGTAGTAAATACTCAAGGAGTTTGTTGGTGAGACAATCTGGTTACTAGGTTGATGGTGCTATAGGAGATGGAAAGGAGGAAATCCAAAGGCCTCCAGTGTTGGAAAGGACCCAACTGGGATTTTCAGGTTCTCGTCATTATTTAAATACCATGCTAGGAACAGGTATAATGAATGATAAATTGTAAAGCTCAGTGTGATGTTACCTCTCTGTTGAAAGCATGATACTATGGCTTAATATAAGAGCAGCAGCATGGAAAATAAAGGGAATTGCCTAAACTCTTAAGGGTAGAAATACTGAAAATTTAACTTACTACTTCATCAGCAACAAAAACAATAAAACAGGGAAATATAATAGGAAAAGATACCTAATTTAGAACAGATGGCAGGAAGCTTTTTTCCCCCTTGAATGGAACCACAACTGTGCAGAATGATCAGTGGGGAATTTTGGTAGGGTGAAAACACCACAGTTGTTCTTGCACTCAGCACATGAAAGCTTTGGTGAAGGGAAGAGAAAATGGGAATGAAATTTGCTTTTTAAATTGCCCGGAACTTCTAATTAGTTTCTATTGCCAATTTTAACTGCAACATGACAAAGCTTTTGCCTCATCATCCACAGCAAATTTCTTATAAAAATGCAAAACATATCCTAGTAAAAAAATAGGAGACTGTTCAAACATTAATTTTCTTGCTGTGCAACATTCTGCTCTCTTCCTGTAAGGCAGAGTATTGAGATTGGCCCAAACTATGCAGGACAAGGTCTTTGCAAAGAGATTTTCTGGTCTTCCTGCTTTGGAAAATGCAAAGGTCCTTTTACTAGAGAAACACATAGAATCATAGAATGGTTTGGGTTGGAAGGGACCTTAAAGATCATCTGGTTTCTACCTTTCACTAGATCAAGTTGATCAGGGCCCCATCCAACTCAGCTTTGAACACTGCTCAGGGATGGTGCATCTGTGCAGCAGTGAGCACCTCCACTGATTTTTGGTTCCACTTGGTGCTTCCTGTTTGCCTTTGTGAAGCTCAAACACTCACAGGAGGATTTCTTAAGCAAACAGAAGGCAAGGCATGGAATCTCTTCACTGCCATTCTCCCCCTCATCTCTGTCGTTGAGACACAGGCTTTCTGTAACTCGATCTCTGTTCTATGTGCCCCAGAAGCAGTGATGATTGTTCTCTAAAACTATTTAGATGGGTTTGATTTTCACTTCTTGTTGTGATATTTCAATTTTTTTGCTATTTGAACCACACCATCATCTCATACAGCACTCCACCTGTAAGTTTTTGTGTTGTTTTTTGATAACACACACTGATGTTTTGCTTGTTGCTGAGCAGGGCTTACATTAAGTTAAGGACTTTTCAGTTTCTTACATCAACCCACCAGTGAGTGGACTGGGCATGCAGAAATTGTGAGGGGACGTAGCCAGGACAGCTGATCCCAACTGACCCAAGGGACATTCCATACCGTATGGCATCATGCTGAGCACATAAAGCTGGGGGAAAGCTTGGGAACAGGCTAGGCATTGGTCAGCAGCTCGTGAGCAGTTGCACTGTGCATTGCTTGTTTTGTATATTCTAACTAGTGATGGTAGTGGTAGTAGTAGTAGGAATAAGACTTTCAATTCCATTTCTGTTGTATGAAACTGTCTTTATGCCAACCCATTAATTTTACTTTTTTTCCCCCGATTCTCTCCTCCATCCTGCTGTTGGGGGCATGTCAGCGAGTGGCTGAGTTGTGCTTAGCTACCTGCCAGGTTAAACCACGACATCTAAACAGCACACCTGCACTCAGTGCACTTTGCTCCTTTTGTTCCTAAGTTTGTTTTGGCACTCCTCATTCCCACTGTCTCCACAGGGCTGCACAGAGGAGGACGCGTAACACAGCTCCAGGCGTGGCATTCCCAGCCTATGGCATTCTGCAGCCACATGGGCCGCAGCAGCCCCGACTTGCCAGTTTCAAGTTTGGATTTCAAGATGATTTTCACAACCCCAAAGACTGGACATTGAGCTCATCACCCTAGTCCATGAGCTGGGGCTGTAAGTTCAGGTGCATGTACCACGATTTGGTCTTTCATATATAGTGTAGGGGGGTGGAAATGGAACTGATTTCATCAGCTCATTCTAGCAGCATATTTCAGCTGATTCAGAGATGCCAGAAGGTTTAGACATGATTGAAGAAAGCTGATGCTTAAACTCTCTTAACCTGTGACGTGATACTAGTGCCCACTTCTGATCTTTAAGATATGATAAGCTTGAAAGAAATAGTCCAGATCCTCTCAGGTAAATGATTCATTTCTTTATATAAGAGGAAAAAAAAGGAATTACTGCCATTGAGGGGTTTGAGGCCTTGTGCATTATTAAGAAATAAACAATAATAGTAATTAGTTTTCATTTCTGTACCTTTATTTCCTAAACACTGTTGTAATTTTACAGATGGGGAAACAGAGCAGGCAGGGGTAAATGAAATTTTGCAAAGGCACAAGCCAGGACAGAGATGAAGCAAAAAGCAAACCTGGACAGGCAGTTGCCCTGGCAGCTGGGATCTCTCACTTCTCAAACCCTTCATCCTATCGCAGCTGAAGAACTGCTACCCCTTGGGTCTTGGAATGGGCACTTCAGATAGCACAGTAGTGAGAAGACAAAGAAACAGACAGGGAAATACTAGGAAACAGAGAAAATGCAGTCCAAGAAGAGGTAAGAGAATAGTAAATGACATGCAATGCTCAATAACATAGGAAGATACATAGGTTTGCAAATCATTAGGAGCAAAACAAACAGGGTAACCAGAAAGACGGTGTAATAAAAAGCAGATGAAATTAAAAAGATCTTAGAAAAAGTAAGTAAGTAACAACTTGTTGCTTTTGAGGAGCTATCCTTTATCAAAACAAATAGAAAGTCTGCCAAAAAGGCAGTGCCTGCTGAACAAGTCTAAATGATTATCTGGTATAAAGTATTATTTTTTTTTTACAATGATAGAGTTGCATTTGTTTAGTACTTCATGTGGTAAGTAAAGAGGCTTCTCCTTAGGAATAAAAATTGACAATCCACTCAAGAATTAAAATTGGAATGAAGGGCCCAAAAGGAAGCCATAAAAATAACTTTAAAAATAATTATAATTGCTATAATTTTATTAATTATGAGATAGAGGGGAAAAGTATTAAATTTTGAGGGTTGTAAACCAGTCCCATCGCCTTGATCCTTTATTAAAATCCATCTCTCTGTAATAAACTTTACAGTCTGTGAGATCTTCGCCCAGGATAAGATGAGCTTGAGCCTTTTTCTTTTCTTCCCCACTATCTCTTTTTTCTTTAAGTGAGCACAATCAAGTAAGATTGTCCTTTTGAAAGTATCAAGGCCAATGCAAAGTGTAGTTCTTTTGTATCCATTATAAATCCAGTTTAAAGCTGCTTCATTATTACATAATTAATGAACTTAATTTAAGATCCCTCTGAATACTCCTTCATCTTCTTATTTAATAATCTGCTGTGCTTGCATGTCTGAACCTTGTCTGGTCCTGGCTTCTCCCATTCCTAATCAGCTCTTATGTTGGCAGTAGGAATTACACTCTCAACAGCCCTTCTGCTTAATATGATCACAGTTCAGTCTGTGGGCTTGTCTAAAAGGCAGTCATTCCGTTTGTTAATATGTGACCTCCTTTCCTTTTAATTTTGGATCTTCGCAACCAAAGAAGAATCATCTATTGTCTTACAAGCCAGGCAAAGTGAACAGGCTGAGTCAGTCCAGGAATATTCAAGCCTCCCCATCTGTGGTATTGCAGAATTCCAGGGCAATTCCACCAGTTGGTGGAGCTTCTGTCTGGGAAAACAGAGCTATTGTGAACAAAGCATACTGTGCATATTTCTAACATTCATAAAAGACTGGGTTTGAATAATTTGAATCTTTCTCAAAATTTCTTCCTTTGGGGCAAAAATTTCCAATGCATGGCCATGATCCAGTTATAGTCATTTGGAAAATCTGAGCATAAACCATGCAACCATGTCTTTAACTAGTTGTGAAAAGATAAATGTTTGACTGTAAAAGTATGGCAGCAGGCTGGATTATATTGGGACTTCATTTACTCAAGACTAGGACTTGGTTTTAGCAGGGCATGGCCTGCCAAATACACCACCAAAGACTAAGATATCTCTCATCACCTCTTCCTCATCATGACCTCTCTATGACAAAGGCTCCTTTCAAGCAAAGGAGGTGGAATGAGTTCCTCTTTCAGTTTGGAAACACAGCAGTGATAAACTGGGTGTCCTGACAATCTTTCGTAGTATGCTACCTCTCATCTAGAAACGTGCTGGCCTAACATTATGAGGCAGCTGAGGCAGAGCTGCTGTTCTAGGCTATCAAACTCTGCTAAGTGTCATTTTGATCAGGATCACACCCTATTTTCAAGACTTTAGTCACCTTGATCAGCACCAGAAGATGTTACATTTATTTTCTGAACAACAGAATACCTCCGAAGGGCAGGATTCTGACTCAGACCTAAATCCAAGGATGTTTTAGATGACAAGATTAAAAACTGCAGTGTTTTTTCTTATGCCCCATGCCCACAAATTCATAAAGCCAAATTAATCATTTAACCCTTCACATACTTGCAGGGTGAGGAAAGGGTACAAAACAACTTCAACATGATGATAAGGGCCGTATCCCAAATCCTACCCCTCCAGAGCAAGGAGATGTAGCTTAGGACAGCAGGAAGTCTTAGGCTAGTAGAACCCTACCTCACCTATAAGATTTTTCAAAGACACGGCTGGAAGGAGACAGGTGCTACTTTCTGTTGACTCTGTAGCTCTGACAATTACAGCACTCCCTAGAAAACAGATCTGTGATTCAGCTCGTCTCTTTCTTAAGAAGACTTAAATTCACACTGACCTTTACCTGAAAGAACGGCCTCATCACCAGATTATTAGTTCTCTAGGAAGGTATGGAGGGAAAAAGGAACTTCAACATAGAAATCATGATCAATCAGACAAGAAAGTTCTCTTAAGGCCATGGCAGTATTTTGATACTATAGCTTTGTAATATAAAATAACACAAGCCATCCTTGGAGCAGGAATGGATAGGATAGGCAGATAGATCTCCTCCATCCTAGCAGACAGCCCGAAGCACTAGACTACAGTGCTTGCACACAAACCTGAAAGTGGTTTCACCACTTCAAACAGGTGGTTGAGATACCACCCAGAATGATGCAGGGATTACAGCAATCTCCTGGGAGGTGGGGAATGTAGGTTGAGTTTCCCCATTCCCACCCTTGCCTCCCTGCCCCAGACAAACTAGGTGAATCTGAATGCCCTGTTTTCTGTGCAAGTGCTGAAAGTACTGAGCTATTGTGTAATTTAGGTGCAGCAGTCAACTCCTCTTTGGGGTTTCCCTAGAATCTGGCATTTAGGCAGATGAAGAGTTGTTTTCTACATCCTGGAGGAAGACAGGAAATTTTATTAAAAAAAAAATGCCAGGGCATACTCTTTGCATAGGAGATTAGACTAGATGCCATTTCTATGGTACTACTTTGAATCTATCATAGAATGCCCTGGGTTGGAATGGATCGTAAAGATCATCTAGTTCCAGCCCCCCTGTCATAGGCAGGGAACCTTGCACTAGACCAGGTTGCTCAAAGCCCTGTCCAGCCTAGTCTTAAACACCTCCAGAGATGGGAATTCATAATATCTCTGGGCAACCTATTCCAGTGCCTCAGCATCCTCACAGTAAATATCTTCCTAATATCTAATCTAAACCCGCCCTCCTTCAGTTTAAGGCCATTCCCCCTTGTCTTATCACTGTCTGATTTAGGTGCCTCTGGATTGATGGCAGCCGGTCAGGATTTCAGGGGTTTGACTTGGGTATTCCAACCCTAAAATTAGTGACATTTCATTGCCTTGGCCCTAGAAATCTGCAGCCTAAAGACTGGCTCTGGTCTTGAGGAAGCCAATCAAATTCTGATAATGAATTGTTATCAAGTTATTTGGCCATAAATACAAAAGCATGAGTGGGCACTGAAAGTGAACCCCTCAGCCTCTCCACACTGTCTGCTCCCAGTGTAACCTCCAGTCTCCCCAACTCTGGCAGCACCCAGCAAATGTCCCTCAACAACTTTCCCCACTTTCTGGAGCTTTATTTCACCCAAGGCCTCCTTCATACTACTGCAGGCTTCCTCCTGTTATTGCAGTGCCTGTTGTTATTATTCCGAGTTATCCAAAACGCCCTGGGAATGACATCCTTCTGGCCCTCACTCCTGCACCACCGCCTCCAGCAAATCAAGCTGTGTACACACCAGTTAGACAATTTGCCTACTGTTGTTCCTGTCCCCTTATCTCTCCCCCGCCCCGGTGTTTATGCTTAATGGATTGGGAGTTCCTTGCACGAATAACTTCCTTTTCACCTCATGGGAAGCACACAGCGTATAGTGAGTGACCTCTCATGTCATAAATAACTCTGGGACGGCAGAGCGTGCTCTCCCTAGAGGGAACCGCTGCCTTGGGTCGGTGGATGAGCAAGTGCCCGGCTCCCTGCGCAACACCCGCATCTGCCCGAAGCACATGGCACTCAGTGCCACTTTCTAATCATTTTCTCCAAACATCCCATTTCCTGTTCTTTAAATAGCACCTCAAAGATTATTTTAAAGGCTTTCAAAACAGTCTTGCCGCCGGTTTTGGGTTTGGAGTGGGTTTTGTTGGTTGGGGGTTTTTTTTAGCCTTTTTGCATGACGATATTTTCACGTCGTGGGAGACAGGAACAGCTCGAGGAAGCTGCGAAGTTGCACGGAGTACCCGGGGGAGGAAAGGC
>WAAG01080634.1:18428-31221 GCA_013390105.1 Tichodroma muraria
GGGGAAGCGCGGCCGCGCGGGGAGCCCGGCGGGTTCCCCCGCGGGGGGAGCGGGGTCTGGCAGCGCCGAGGCCCCGGAGGGAGGGAGAGGGGGAACGAGGGACGCCCCGGCGCCCGCGGGAAGACGGTGCGCACCGCCTCGGGAAGGGGATCCCGGGGTCAGACGTGGCCGCCGCGCCGCCGGTCCGGGGCGTCCGCCGAGCCCTGCGCCAGCCCCGGTTTTGCCTGCTGGGGAGGGAGCACGCTCCGCGGCGGTGCCGGCGGCGGGCTGGTGGAGCGAGGGGCAAAGCGAAAGCGCCGCCGCTGCCGCCCGTCCCTCCTCCTCGGGGCGGCAGGCGCCTCGACCACCCTGGCTCCCGTCCGTCGGGAGAACTCACTTGGCGGAGCCCCTCTGTGCGACGCACAAGCGCAGCACCGGCCGGCACGGCTGCGGTGACAATCGCGAACATCCCGGCTGCCGGCGGTGGATGTAAACACGGCACCGGGCACGGCGGCGGGCGGCTTCTGCCAGCGGAGACAGCGGGGGAGTTGTCCGCCGCCAGCCCGGTGCCCCAGGCAGACACACGGACACCGAAAGACACACGGACACAGGCAGTCACGAGCAGGCGGCAGCCGGGACGCTTCTCGGCCGTTCGCACTAGTGCCCGCTCTGTGAGCGGCACCACCCGCAACCTGCTCCTTGCTCCTGCGCATTGGAAAGTTTCGAAAGAAAAGAAAAAGAGGGTGAAAAAAAGGGGGAAAAAAGAAAATAGGAGAAGAGGAAAAAAAATAGGAAAATAAAATTTAGAAGGCAAAAAGAAAAAAAAAGTTTTTAAAAAAATGAAAAAATAAAAAAATGAAAGAAACCTTTATTAATTCGTCCTAAAAGTTCCAATAAGTAACCAAGCTAAGCTCTTTTCATTTGAGCCACTTCAGTAATGATACAGTAATTTTGTTATTATCACTATATAATTATATTAATAATAACAATTATTATCATTAATAATATTATTGTTCTCAGACTTGGGAACGACTCGCNGACGTTTCGCATTCCAGCCGCTCTATGGAGAGGCCGCTAGGGCTCCTCTCACATAAATGACGTTCAGAGAGAGGGAGCGGGAGAGCAGCGCAGAGAGGCGCCTCCGTCCCCTCTCTCCGGCGCAGGCACACGCGCACCCCGGGGCACTCGCACCGGGACGCGGGCACAGGTCCCGGCCCGGCTCCCGCCGCACACACACAAAGGCACATCGCGGCGGCGGCGGCCGCCCGGCATCCCTCGCCCGCCCGCCTGCTCACTCCCTCCCTTCGCCCGGGGACGGGCTCCTGGCTCCTCAGGCTTTTTCAATCCTTTTCCATGCCTCGGGATAACGCACCCTCTGGACCTGCAGCTACCCGGAGTCTGAGGGATTTTGTGTCTCGGGTCCTGCCGCTGGACAGCGCCTACACACGCCTTTAAGGAAGCGGGCACCGACAAACTAGATGTAAAGACGGAACCTCCACAGCAACCGAGTACGTATGCGAGTGAACGGGAGCGGCTGAGGGAGAGGGACAGCGCGGCATGTCCCCACTCTTTGAAAGTTACGCCGCCGGGGTAGAGATGCTGGGGAGATGCCGGCGGCGAGCGATGCGGCTCGGCCGACGCGCTGCCGTGCCGGGCTCTCGCCGAAACTTTTCCCTCACCTTCCCCCCTCCTCCCCCATCCTCCCCGTGGATGCTCAGTTGCCGCTCGTCTTCCGAGCCTCCCTGCCGTCTCGGCAACTCCTTCCGTGCGCGGGGCACTGGTGCCCCTCGCAAACGGGAGGGCTGTGGTTGAGCGGAGCGGGAGCCGGAGCCGGTGGTACTAAGGTATTTCTGCTAGTTGTTGTCATGGAAATGATGCTGCCGGCGGCGGCGGGGAGTTTACAGCGCCGGTGATGAATGGCAGCAATTTGTCTCCTTCCTTTAGCCGCGCTTGGGAAATAGGTGGTTCTGTTTGCACAAGTTCAGCTGTCTAATAGGGACGGCGAGGCAGGTTGAGCTCATCTCACTTTGGGAGACAGCAGCCCCCCTCGGCAGCCTAAAGAGCTCGCCCAAGAGGTAATTGCTGGAATGTGACATATTGTATTGAAATGAGACGGGATGTTTGCACGGCACGTCTGCCCGGCATCTGCTCCTCGGAAATGTGCACTTTTCTCTTCGGAGGTCAGAAGTGGTAACGAGGGGCCGCGGTGCCCCGGCACGGGCGGTACCGTGCGGGGAGGCTGGGCTGCGCCGCCGTTGCCCCGCTCCCTGCCCCCGCGGCGCCTCTCGCCTTTGCCTCCTCGCCTTAATAGCTGCGAAAGAAGTTTCAGTCTTGGAAAGAGGCGAGAAAGCGCGGGCGTTGGGTTGTGATATTATGTAGAGGGACAGTTATCGGGGCAGCATTATCGCGATAGTCTGCCCCGGGCGGAGATGCCGCTCACCTTAGCGCGGCTGGTTAAGAACGCTGTTACTTAACTTGCAATTTTTGGATACGATGGAATCCGTGCGAGGATATTTCCCAGGGAAAGGGCGTAAAACACTGTTCTATGTAGGGGGATTGCTGTGTTGGGATAGGAATTTTTTTTCTCCAGGAAAAAAAGTTTGGGAATGAATCGCTAACTTTTATCCAAGCCGCTTCACTCGATTACATTCTTCGCCCTATTTTTCTCTCCTCCGTGGAGACCGTTGTATGCTGGAGTCAAGCCCCGGTAAAAAACAATGGACTAAACCAGACCAGACGGTTTCTTCGGAGGTGAATCTCACGCGATCTCGTGGATATTTGCTGGAGTGACCGTGCGGCTCGGGGCGATCCCTCCCACCCCCCCAAAAAAAAATCGCCAGCTAACCGGCGGTGGAAATCCAGCACGAAACTTTTTAATTGAATGGAGCTTCCCCCTCCGCAGTCCCTCCCGGGTAAATGAAGGTTTCGAAACTCGCCTGAAGAAGTCACAATCACAATGGAGTATTTCACGGTTTCCTCCTCGTATTACAGGGTGGGGAGGGGTGTCACTCGGGGCTGAATGTAAAGTGCACGGAGGAAGAAAAGAGCTTTGACAAGGGTAGTTATTTCCTCCTAATTTACAGCCCTTACGGCCCTGCGCTCCTGGCTCGGGAGGCGGCAGCCCGGAGGGGTGCTGCGTGGTTAAAAGCGCAGTGAGTGTCTCTAGGTAACCGGCGGCTCGGGGGGGCAGAGAGGAGCCCTAGGGCGCTCCGCGCCGAGCGGGAAACCGCCTCGCAGGAGCTCGTGAGGGAACAAAACCCTCGGGAGAGAAAGGGATGAGCTGACAGGCACTTAACACCCCGGGAGCTGGCGAGGGTTCAAAGGCGAGGGGCGCGGGGAAGGCAAAAGAAAGACAAGGAGCGGGAGACAGAGTCGCCGGGGAGCGGCTTCGTGGGCAGGGGCCGGCGCGGCCGCGTATCCCCGCGCTGCCGCGGAGCCCGGCTGGCAGCGCCCAGAGGGTCGGGGGAACGCGGCTGGGCTGCGCTCCCTCCCCCGCACCGGCGATGATGGGCCCGGAGACACCGCACAGGGTTAACCCTCAAGTCTGGCCGGTACCCTGCATAGAAACTCCCAGCCTGTTTTTTCCCGGTCTCTGCATCCCAGAAAGAGAAAGTTCTCACGGGGAAGTGGACGCTCGGGGATGCTGTCCCGCTTGTTGTAGTCACCCCGTCCGGGGTTCTCCTCCTGCCTTCCCAGGCTCCTCTCTTGGAGAACAAACCGGCGGCTCCGTTGTCCCAGCCCGGTGCTCTCTGCCTTTTGTGTGATGAGGGAGCGGGAGCCGGCAGGAATGCGCTCCTCGGCCGGGTCCCCCTTCCANCCGCCGCCTCCGTCCGCACCTCCAGCCCCACCATTCAGCGCGCAAGATACCCACCAGGTAAGCTGCCGCTCCGGGAGAAGGGCAGGAGGAGGAGAGG
Organism: Tichodroma muraria; assembly: GCA_013390105.1. Classification (NCBI taxonomy): domain Eukaryota; kingdom Metazoa; phylum Chordata; class Aves; order Passeriformes; family Sittidae; genus Tichodroma; species Tichodroma muraria. The sequence continues at coordinate 22,322 of WAAG01080634.1, forward strand.
GGTGCGGGAGCTCCTGGCGCGGCCCCTACCCTTCCCAAATCCCTTTGGCATCATCGGCCCCCGACGTCCCGAGGAGTTTAAATCCCAAAAGGATCAGAGCAGCGCATGCCTTTCGCAGCGCTTTTGGCGATGCCATGCCTGAGCACACGGGTTGCGAGCCCCTCGCCAAAGACGTGCCAGATTTAAGGGGAAGCTGGTTGGGGGTGCTAGTGTCCCTGTCAGGAGCCCAGCTTGCCCGGCGTTAAAATAGGCATTCTTTACCTTAAGTTCTCGCAAAGGAAGCAGAACTCCATGGTAATAGTTCCTAATGTCCCTGCTCTGTTGCTTTTACCCATTCATTTGGGTTTTAATGACAGGTTGCTCTTCAATGCACCTCCTGTGGGGCTTTTGCTTTTCTTGTTTTAATATTGTTGGATAAAGAAAAAATCCCAGGTTATTTACTTTGCAGGAGAATTAATACTGGTGCCCTAAGTGGAAAAGTAGGAGTTAGACTTAGACAAGTGCGCTGGCAAAAGACGAGGTAGGAGGAGTCCCACAGAGCCAGGAGAGACCAGACCTTTAGGTTAGGGATATTTTTTCAGTCCTCTGGTCAGAGTTATTTTAGACTTTTGTTTTTCTACTCCACTTTGCACAGAATTCAGTGACATAACTCTGTTATGCTCAGAAAAATGCAGAAAAAAAGGCATAATGATCTGTTCCCTTAAACTCCTGCTCATATTCTGAGCTAGCAAAAAAACCTTTTTCCTTCATAGAGCTGTGTATCAACACGTCCACTTGTGACATTAGCTGCGAACTCCCTCTGTTGTGTTCCTCCGTCAGTTCTCAGTGGAGGTGTGTGGAAAGAATTTCTTTCCCTTTTTATTTGATTAAGCACTGATCACTATGTTTTAACTGCCAGTCCTTAAACGAACAAATGATAGTGATACGACTTGCCAGGAAATGTGTGTGTGTGGAATGGCATGGACAGAAATTGACAGCAAAAAAAGAGAACAGTAGAATAATACATAAATAATATTGGGAGGCAAGGCTTGGGGGAGGGTTGCCCTGCCTTCTTCTTCGAGCTTTTGGATTTAAGGCAAGGAAGGTCTTAATTTCAGGAAACAGCACTAATTTTTTTTTTCTCAGATTTTAATGTTTTCTCAAGAAGGAAGATATGAATGGTTTGTGACAGCATGATAATTCAAATTTGGTGATTAGTTTAAATATGTTTATCTGCAAAGTGGGCAGGAAAGAATTAAAAGTTGATTTAACACAAATGATTTGGATTCCTGCATGCCAGGAGTGAATATTTTAAAATTGTAAGTGAAAAGAGTTCTTAAAATAATGAAGAAAACCTCATATTTTCCAAGCAGGTTTGTTTTGGTTTTTTTAACATGAATTATTTCTCAAGTGCCTCTGAAATATAAATTACCATGATTAAGAAGAGATGAACTGCACTTAATTTTGATATAGATTTTATCCATATTTACTTTTCTCTTTATGAGAAAATTTATACTAATTGATGCATTTTATTCCTCTGCTGTGGAACCAAAACACACCACACACTTTTAGTTTGAGTTGCAAATATTGGTCTAGAATCTCACAATGTTAATCAGGCAAACCTCAGTGAATTGCAGAATCGGGTCTATTATTTCCTGTGACCAGCAAATTACATGGCAGACTAGTAGGAAATGTAAAAGAAAATGACAATCAAGTCTTTTTAGCCAGGCACTGTGTTGCTTCAACCATCTCAGCTATCAGTGAACTGCATTAAGTTTCATGACTAATGAATAAAACCAACTGTATTACTGGCCTCAACCTTGCTTTCCCAAGGAAACAGAAATACCACATACCTTTTATCCTACATTTTTGCAAATTGAAGGGGATGTTGTACCCTCCACTTTTCAAAGAACATTCTACCAGAGATAAGCCTTGAAACTAATAATGAGACAGCAACCTTAAATTATTAGCTGACCAGAAATATTCTTCAAAGGTCCAGAGCTGAGTAAGCAAAATTTGTTTGCAAGTCCTGAGTATCAAACCTTGTGATTTGAGTAATTCCTCTGGCATGCACTGCAGATGCTGCTTCTTTTAAAATAAATATAATTTTTAATATTATGCATTTGATAATCTCATTTACTCTTCATGAAAATTTTACGGCATGATTGCATGCATACAGAGATAGATTTAGAGTCATAAACTGTTCTCATTTTGCTTATCTAATTCTCATTGACACCTATGTATATTAAGCAGCAGATGTAGGGCAGCTTGAGATGGATTCCTCTCTCACTGACACTGGTATAAATGTGAGTTTCTCCCTTGACTAAATGAGAGCAGGCTCCATCGTACCGAATGCTTGTCGTCCCTGATGCATATTTCTTGTTGAAAGGAAAAGGCTCGAGGCAAATTTAAATGTCCAAACTGGAGCTGGGTGCCTATCTGAGCTCTGGGAAAGCTTCTAGGAAAGAAGTTTGTGAGGGCCTGGGCCGCGGCCTGGTGCACTGGGCTTGTTGTTAACGTGCCCCTTTGCCCTTGCAGATATGCCCTGTGTGCAAGCGCAGTATAGTCCTTCACCGCCCGGTTCGAATTATGCATCCCAGACCTACGCGTATGGCTCCGAGTACAGCTCAGACATCATGAACCCTGACTATGCCAAGCTGACCATGGACCTGAGCAGTACCGAGATCACTGCCACTGCCACCACCTCCCTTCCCAGCTTCAGCACCTTTATGGAGGGTTACTCTGGCAGCTATGAGCTCAAGCCTTCCTGCCTCTACCAAATGCAAACTGCCTCCTCTGGCCAGAGGCCCCTCATAAAGATGGAAGACACCCGGCTGTCTCCGTACCAGCCCTCACTGCCCCCATCTACAGATGAGGGCATGCCCAGCACTTCCATGTACTTCAAGCAATCTCCACCCTCCACGCCCACCACACCCGGCTTCCCTGCTCACCAGGGCCTGTGGGATGAGCCCCCGCTGCAGCCCACGCAGACCTGCCTGCCTCCCGGCCACCTGATGGACGCCACCCCCATGAAGACCGTGCCTCCGCGCTTCCCCCTCTTCCACTTCAAGCACTCGCCTCCGCACACGCCGTCCGCGGCCGCCCACATGTGCTACGACCCTGCCTCCCTGAGCCTGCCCCTGGGCTCCGACAGGCCCGCCGCCAGCCAGGCTCCCATGGAGGGCCATTCCTACGGGCTTCACCTGGCCAAAAGACCAGCCACCTTAGCCTTCTCACCGCTCGGCCTCAACGCAGCCACCTCCAGCCTGATGGGGGAGAGCAGCGGGAGCGGCAGCAGCGGCCTCCCCTCTCCGCCCAGCAGGAGCTCTTCGTCCGGGGAAGGCACCTGCGCTGTCTGTGGAGATAATGCCGCCTGCCAGCACTACGGGGTGCGGACATGTGAGGGCTGCAAGGGCTTTTTCAAGGTGAGAGCTCCGCGCTTTGCTCCCCTCCCTGCTTGCTCCCGGCTCCCTTCCCACCCGCTCTGTCCCTACGTGCTCCTGGTGCTGACCTGGGGCTTCAGGGACATCGTGTGGTAAAGCTCAGGCCTCCCCAGCAGGGTGGGAGGGACACCCAAAGTTTTTGAAGGAAGTCAAGTAAAGCCCTCTATAGGATAAAAAGAATCAGCCGGTCTCTGCTGAGAAGAGGCCATGGCAGCGACCTGGGGGAACCACATCTCCGGTCTGCCAGCATTCCTCAATGGAATATAGGTCCCAGTTTAAGCTATAAACTTAGTTTATTCTGTAGTGAAACTCATCTGGAGTACATTCAGCCCGGGTTTTACTAGTCACCAATTCCAATTGTACTTTGTTTTTAGATGAGAAAAGAAACCCTGAAATTGTAAAGTCCACTTAATACTTTAGGTGGTGGCAGCGGTGCCGTTTGTTGTCCAGGGGCGGTTGGTGTGAGGAGGAATGCAGGGTGGTCAGCGCCAGGAGGAAATTGGTTTCACTCATGGGGCAAGCCCAAGTACTTCTGGTTGCTTTTGGTTGCTGCCTTGTCATTACCCTTCAGCTCAGGAGCCCGGGGAGTCCTCACCAGGGGAAAGCTGCCTGCAGAGAAGTGACTAAGCACTGCACAGGGTCCTGGTGCCTGCTCTGCAAGGAAGGCAGCTTTGCAGCTGAATAGCAGGACAAATAAATTACACACAGCAGTTTCTCAGCAGAAACTTTGCGCTTATATTTTCAAGAGTTGAAAATACTCTTCTGATCTTAGGTTTGGGTGCTTTGTAATTTCCTTTCAGCAGACTGAGTCCAGATTCCAGTATTAATTTCAGAAATAGCTTGTTTAAGTGAAGAGCTTGTGATTGACTTTTGGTAGGATGGTTCTGGGCAGCAAGTTTAAGATTTGAAATATTTGGGGTTGATTTTGTATATTTCTTCTTGCTAAGATAGCAATTATACCCCTGTTTGGGTAAAAGATACAATGAGAACAAAAACAGTCCCAAAATATTTGGAGGGAGTGCTTACAAAAATTTTTTATTGTAGGTGGAGGTGTCAGTGTTACTTAATAATAAATCCCTTAACCACATGGTAACATACACATCTCCTATAAAACTAATTTGTTATTTAAATATAACTAGAAAAGGGAACACAAATAACGTGGAAATATCAGCTCTTATTATCCCAAACCTGCCCCTCTGGAAATCAATAGCATATCCTTGAGTTGTAACAGTAGCTTATTCTGCAAAAATAAACTGTTTTCAGCTCCAAATCACAATGAACATTATTTGCTGTATCTCTTATATTTAGTACATTGAGACTGTTATTTGATAACAAACACAAATTATGGAATAAAATTTATCAATTAATTTAATTACACTTAAAGATTTTAATATTGAATGTTGAGTTGATAAATTTGTTCCTGGTATCTTTTCTATTAATACTTATTTGGATGTTATTTATTGATATATCTTTGATTTTAAGTATGGAGGCATGTTACCTTTTTGCATTAATATTTGTTGCATTCTTCCAAAACTTCCCAGGTTTCTACAAATTTTAATTTTGTTTTATTTTTTTCAACATGACTTTAGAGTCAATTAAATTTACATAACTATGTCATCATTCTGTCTTTTTTCCTCAGGTCAGGTTAACTTTCCCAGAGTATTTAGCCAAACATATTTTGTAGGGGTTTCTGGTATTTTTATTTTTCTCCCTGGATTATTTTAATGGCTAACCAAACCAGTTATTGTGGTATTTGACTAACAATAGCGATAGCAAGAGAAGTACATTGCAGATCATTTTGATTTTATTTTAATAAGGTCAGCAATAATCAAGGGAATGAACCAAGTAGAAAATTGTTCCCAAAGGGATATTAAAAGCGGAGATAATCTAATCCCCAAAGGTAGATGTGATGACCTGGTAATTTCAGATATGATTTTATCATTCAAAGTTGCCTGTCTCCAGAGACTTGCTTCAGAACAATCCTAGATGATTTTCATTGTCAGCAGCTAGCACTAATAAAATTGTTTTTCCTGCAGGCTAGTGTGTTAGGAAATTAATTTTATCTAATTATATGAATTGCACTGTCACTTTTCATGTTGTAATTAAAACACATTTTGTCAGGTTCTAAGTTGCTCAAGAAACGATCAGCTTACTATTTTTGTGTTGCATTTTCACAGAGAACAGTTCAGAAAAATGCAAAATATGTTTGTCTGGCAAATAAAAACTGCCCAGTGGACAAGAGACGTCGTAACAGATGCCAATACTGCCGGTTCCAGAAGTGTCTCAGTGTCGGCATGGTTAAAGAAGGTAAGGACTCTGGCTATTTATGATCCCAGAAAACTAAAATATTATGTTTAATGAATCTGTGTGTGTGTGTGTGTGTGTATGTAGTGTGTGTGTGTGTGTGTGAACATGGATGTCTCTACAATAAATTTGACAGTGATGAGATTCAAAACTTACCCCAAAATATGTGCATTTATGTAATAATGTATCGATTCTGTGCTTTTCACCCCTATTATCATAGGGGTGAAAAGCACACAATATTATACTATTATCATATTTGGAATATAGACTCCAGAGTTCAAGAACAGCAAGGTCATAAGAGGATAATTTGACAGTGGCCAAAATGTCTCCTTTATTAACTTTGAACATTGCTCGATAATGCTGTTGGCTTCCCCTTGTTATCTCACTGGGGGCTGCACTGGATTGTGTGCATTTGACATAGGATCTCGTTTCATTCCCGTAAGCTGATTGTAAATTTGCAATTAATTTAAATGGAAACAAGATCAACTCATTAGTCCCAATTCCGCAAATATTTAAGCATGTGAGTAATATTGTGTGAGCAGTCCCATTGCAAATACTGACATGGATAATATAACCTATATAGTGTGACCGTATTTTTTCAAATGCTTCAAGAAGGCTAAAATTACTTTGAATGAATGCCTCTGCCACTTAAACGGGACACTGCTAGTAAAAGCACTAAAATCTGTGTTTCACACTCAGCTTTTTTGCAGCAGTGGAGTGTCATGGGCACACATACACGGGCACACTGATGTGCTGCAAAGCATGGACACAGGGAACAGACCTGGGCTCTCACTGAGCAGCTACATTGCTGCTTACGATCATAGGTCTGACACAGTTCTGGAGCCATTTTTGTTCCTTTGCAATCAAAGGCATCAAGAGCATGTGCTGAAACTGGAGAATGCTCTTATTTTTGCTGGTCTGGCCACCTTAAGGAAAAGCAGTGTGTTCATTCTGATCCATCATTTGCTGGTCCCTTCACAACTGATTCCCTTGGGATTTTTTTCACCTAGTTGTCCGTACCGACAGCCTGAAAGGGAGAAGAGGTCGGCTACCTTCCAAACCAAAGAGCCCCTTACAGCAAGAACCCTCTCAGCCCTCCCCGCCCTCTCCTCCCATCAGCATGATGAATGCCCTCGTTCGAGCTTTAACCGACTCCACGCCCAGGGAGCTGGACTATTCAAGAGTATGTCTCACTTTTCTTTCCCTATTCGCTTTCCGCACAGAAATGATTTGCGAGCTGCATTTCTCCTTACCAGCTGGTTTGCCAAAATGAAATTAAGTGTGAAATTTGGATGAGGGTAGAAATCGGTTCAGCCAGCCGTTGACTTTTCGTGATAGGTGGACAATGACAGGAAAGGAAATGCAGTACATATTAGTGTTAGCAACTATTCATTGTGAGGATTACAGCCACAAAATAATCTAATAATCTGCAGTATATTCAGTGGCTGAGTGAAAGCAAAAATGCATGGATGAATAGAGCATTCTTCATGCAAAAAGGCTGTGCCAAAACACGATCAATTATGATGTCATGGGTTAACCAGGAGCAGTACTTGTATGCCCAATATCTTAACTTCCATTTTCTGAAGGCTAAAATTTAATAGCACTTCCCTAATATTCAGATAGAAGGGTTGCAAAGTGTGACACTGGACGAACAGGACCATTCCTGTTGAAATCAATAGGAATTTTGCCATTATATAAATGGGAACAGGGTTGGCTTTGGATACCTCAACATAAATATTCCTTCAGTAAAATTCACATTTTTAAAACAAGCCTTTTAAAATTAAAGTTCTGAAAAATCACCAAAGCTTATCAAAGATTATATTTTTGTAACCTTGTTCTTTAATGTACCATAGTCACAATTTAAATATCCATGGAATATTCTGAAAGCTGAAAAAAAATGCTATGTTGTTATTAAAATACAGCATTGAAATGGTTTGTTAAATACAATTTTTAGACAGGTTGATATAAGATGAGAAAAAATCTGCAGCTATGGAAAAACAAGATCAAATTCTTCCCCCTTAAAGAAATATGATTAAATTAAAGATTGTAAAAAATAGCAGCTGTACTCAGACAATAATTCCATTTGCGGTTTTTCACTTGTTGCTAAGTAATATTTAATCCTAAAGCATATTTACTGTCATTATATAAAAATTACATTGTGCTATTTTAGACTATACTTTATATATAATTTAGCAATTTAAAGCATGCTGTAACATCTTTTCTTCAAACTAATCTGTAAGTATTAAAACATATAATTTTTCAAGTTATTATCAAGAATCTAGCTGTTCAGTGTCTGACAACCACTATGGGGAGAATGCATTAGCCATATCTATATGTACCTTAACTTACCCAGAATGTCTCAGGGATCATACTGCAAATACCAAGGTGTGTGATGAGCTGTGCTCTTCGATAGAAATCTGCTGGATTCCACAGAACAACAGGAGTCCAGGGTCCATAGNATAGAAATCTGCTGGTTTCCACAGAATTACAGGAGTCCAGGGTCCATAGTTTGTATTTATTTATTGATATAAAGTTCTTTTGCATTTACAGAAAACTGAACAAAAATTATGTACTTTTATGTGGCTTATTTCTTTGTCCTACAGTAATTATTTCTCTTTTAATGAAAACAACCCACAGATTTAATTGTTGGGCAATTCTGCTGGACATTACAGGGAGCATATGATTGACAGTAAATTAATTTAGTCTTGGTAGCTAAAAGATTAAGTATGATTATCTGTTAGAACATACTAATATCTAAGTTTTTCTTTACACTAAAATGCGTAATAGTCTGTTATGTCCTGTGGTACTGAAATGAGAAAAATACTCTAAAAGAAATTAATAGATTCTTATGTTTTTCATAGACCCTTATTTTGAAAAGTTAGGGGAGGTCAGAAACAAATGCTGTGTAAAGAGCAAGATTAACTGAATGTAATGAATTTAATGAAACATGCTGTAAACACACTGCAATGCTAAAATATTCCTATGAAGAATAATCCTGTACCTGCAAAAACTAACGGCATGTTCAGCTGGGCTGTAACCCTGCTGAGCACCACAAATGGGCAGATCTGGAAACCTGGCTTTGGAGTCAGCCCTGACACTTCTGCAGATACGACCTTAATGTTTAGCATGGTCTTCATATTTACAAGCTGTAATATTTTGACCGTCTTAAAAATA
>WAAG01080635.1:236-23864 GCA_013390105.1 Tichodroma muraria
TTTGTTTGTTTTGGGGTTTTGTTTGTTTTTCTGTTTGGGTTTGGGATTTTGGAAGGGATTTTTTGTTATTTTTTAATTATTATTTTTTGGTTTGGTTTTTTTTGGTTGGTTGGGGGTTTTTTTGTGGGTTTTGTGGTTTTTTTGGTTGGTTGGAGGTTATTTTGTTTGCTTTGGTTTGGTTTGTGGGTTTTTGTGGGTTTTGTTTGTTGTGGGTTTTGTGGGCGTTTTGTTCTGGGTATTTTTGTTCTGGTTTTTTTTGTTCTGGAGTTTTTTGGGATTTTTTTGGGGTTTTGTTTTTTTTTGTTTGGTTTTTTTCTGTTTGTTTTTTTTCCTTTTTTCTTTTTCTTTTTAATTCTTTTTTTTTTTTTCTTCCTGATTCCAAAAGATGCCTGGAGGGCCGGGAGCGCTCCGGCAGGAGGTGGAGATCCCATCTCTCCCCTCATGGAGCCACTGCCACTGAGACAAACTCCCCGACGATTTACGACCCCATCCAGCAACCACAAAAATTACTCAGGGACCCGACCCGTTCCATCTTTCCTTTAAAAAGCGCTTAATGAGCTTCCCCCGAGCGACGGGAAATGCCTTGAAACCTGAAAAAAAGCAAACGGGGGAGGTTTGGGATGGAGGAGAGCTGGGAATTTCTGGGAATTGAGGGGTTTAAAGGGTTTTTCCCTGCTCCCTGGTGGCTCCGAGTCACCGGTGGCATGGAAGGAATCCCAAGGGTGGCAATCCCAGCCCGGTTGGTTTGGCAACGCCAAAGCAAGGGCTGGAACCTCGCGTTTGGAGAACATCCAGGAGATTGCACCGAAAAGTCCGGGAATGACTTGTGGAATCAGCGGGACAACGGCTGGCAGTGAGGTCTCAGGTCAAAATTCACAATTCCCAGGTGGAAGAGAAGCTCCCAGCAGAGGTGTTGGGGTTCCAGCTGCTGGTGCTTCAGGACATCGGCACGGCACTGGGAGCGCAGGACAATCCCGGAATTCGGGGTTGGGTTGGGATGGACCTTAAGGATTGGCTCGTTCCAATGCCGTGCCATGGGCAGGGACAGCTTCACCAGGCCAAGATCCTTCCACCAGGAATTTCTGAGGAAAACCATCCAGGCTGGAGGAATAGGGGCCCAGCCAGCTTTGCGTACTCCCAGCTGGAATCCCTTGGGATCGGGACAAGAAGGAACAGATTTAAAGTGAAAAAAGGCAGATTAAAGATAAATATTGAGAAGGAATTGCTGTGTGAGAGGGTGGGGAGGGCCTGGGCTGGAATTCCCAGAGCAGCTGTGGCTGCCCCTGGATCCCTGGGAATGTCCAGGGCCAGGCTGGACACTGGGGCTTGGAGCAGACTGGGACAGTGGGAAGGTGTTGGAGTTGGAATGGGATGGGCTTTGAGGTCCCTTCCAACACAAACCGTTCCACCTGGAAAACAGAATCCTCAGAGTCCCTGGAGGGGCTCCAGGAGAGCTGGAGAGGGACTGAGGACAAGGGATGGAGGGACAGGAGGCAGGGAATGGCTCCCACTGGGAAAGGGGAGCTTGGGCTGGGATGTTGGGCAGGAATTGCTGTCTGGGAGGGTGGGGAGGGTCTGGGCTGGAACTCCCAGAGCAGCTGGAGCTGCCCCTGGATCCCTGGGAATGTCCAAGGCCAGGCTGGACATTGGGGCTTGGATCCACCTGGGACAGTGTCACGGGGGTGGCACTGGATCATCTCCCTGGTTCCTTCCACCCCAAACCATTCCATGATTCCCTGACTCTATGATGCAAGTGTCTGTGCATACTGGCACATCCCATGGGAATTCTCTCCTGGTGGGGCTCAGAGGACCCAAAACCGGTGCTGAATTCCTCAAAGAAACCTTGAGTCCAAACAAAACTGTGCCAGACCCTCCCCACCCTCCCAGACAGCAATTCCTGCCCAAGATCCCAGCCCAAGCTCCCCTTTCCCAGTGGGAGCCATTCCCTGCCTCCTGTCCCTCCATTCCTTGTCCCCAGTCCCTCTCCAGCTCTCCTGGAGCCCCTCCAGGCCCTGCCAGGGGCTCGGAGCTCTCCCTGGAGCCTTCCCTTCTCCAGGGGAACATTCCCAGCTCTCCCAGCCTGGCTCCAGAGCAGAGGGGCTCCAGAATCCTGGAATGGTTTAGGTTGGAAAGGATGTCAATCCCACTCCATCCACAGGCAGGGACACCTTCCCCTATCCCAGGCTGCTCCAAGCCCCAGGTGGATCCAGCCTGGCCTTGGACATTCCCAGGGATCCAGGGACAGCCACAGCTGCTCTGGGAATTCCATTCCAGACCCTCCCCACCCTCCCAGACAGCAATTCCTTCCCAAGATCCCAGCCCAAGCTCCCCTTTCCCAGTGGAAGCCATTCCCTGGCTCCTGTTCCTCCAGGATGTCCCAAACAGGTTCTCAGCCCATCCCAGGGTGTCCCCACAGCACCTCCGGCAGAGGTGGCCGCACATTCCGGGCAGGGAAGCCACCGGAGCGGTGGCAGAGCGGTGACAGCGCCAGCCCAGGCGCCGCCAGGCCGTGTCCTGCCCCTGCCATTCCCAACTTCTCCTGCTCCCGGTCCTGCCTGGAACCGGCTCGGCCGCTGCCACACCCCTGCCACAAACCAGGGGCTGAAAGGTCACCACGGGGTGACTGGGGAGTTTTGGGCACCTTGGGAGGTGCCACCGCCCCCGGGAACAGCGAGGGCAGGAGGGCAAGGAGCAAAGTGACCCCAATGAGCCAAAGGCTTGGCACGGCTCCAGGGACACTCCCAGCCACATCCGCGTCCCGCAGTCCGTGCTGCCCCCGGATCTCTGGCAGTGCCCGAGGCCAGGCTGGGCATTGGGGCTTGGAGCAGCCTGGGATGGTGGGAGGTGTCCCTGAACATGGATGGGATGGGATGGGATGGGATGGGATGGGATGGGATGGGATGGGANGTGGGATGGGGTGGGATGGGCTTTGAGGTGCCTTCCAACACAAATGTTCCACCTGGAGAAGAGAAAATACCAGGGAAAACTCAAAGCCCCTGGCAGGGCCTGGAGGGGCTCCAGGAGAGCTGGAGAGGGACAAGGCATGGAGGGAAAGGAGGCAGGGAATGGCTTCCACTGGGAAAGGGAAGCTTGGGCAGGAATTGCTGTCTGGGAGGGTGTGAGGGGCTGGAATGGAATTCCCAAAGCAGCTGGGGCTGCCCCTGGATCCCTGGGAATGCCCAAGGCCAGGTTGGATCCCCTGGGACAGTGGGAGCTGTCCCTGCCCATGGATGGGATGGGATGGGATCTTTAAGATCCCTTCCCACCCAAGCCATCCCGCGATTCTCGGACCCCTTGGGCAGATCCCAGCCCAGCCGATCCTTGGCACCATCCCAAGCTGCTTCCAGCGCTCAGGATCAAGGACAACGCGGAGCACTCACCGCCGGGGGGTCACGGCCGAGTCACCGCCGCAGACCGGCAGGTCCTGCCCTTCCCCGGGCCGCGCCACCGCCTCGCCGGGATCGCGATTCCTTATCTCCCTCCTTATCTCGCAGCTCCCAACCCTGCCGCACATCAAAGGAACCGCGCGGCTCCGGCTGCCAGGAGCGGCCGGGGCGTTTATCCCGAGCCGCCGCGGGGGAAAGGCGGGAATTGTCATTCCAAAGGAATTCTGTCATTGTGTCAAACCGCCGCCCCCGAGCTCACCGCGGAGCAGGAATCGGGAGCCGCGCTCCAGCCCGGCCGCGGCTCCCGCTGCCGCGGACGGAAGGGAAAAGGAAAAGTTGAATTGCTTTTAATTAACTTTGTGTTTGTCTGCGGGGCCACCCGCGGCTCCTTCCCCACCTGCCCGGCCTCCTGCGCGGGGAGCGGCTCCCCAAAAAACACCGAGAGCAGGGGGAAAGGTGGATTTAGGGATGGAATCCCCCAAAACACCAAGAGCAGGGGGAAAGGTGGATTTAGGGATGGAATCCCCCAAAACACCAAGAGCAGGGGGAAAGGTGGATTTAGGGATGGAATCCCCCAAAACAGCAAGAGCAGGGGGAAAGGTGGATTTAGGGATGGAATCCCCCAAAACACCGAGAGCAGGGGGAAAGGTGGATTTAGGGCTGGAATCCCCCAAAACACCGAGAGCAGAAGGAAAGGTGGATTTAGGGCTAGAATCCTCCAAAACACTGAGAGCAGGGGGAAAGGTGGACTTAGGGATGGAATCCCCCAAAATACCAAAAGCAGAGGGAAAGGTGGACTTAGGGACGGGCTCCCCCAAAACACCAAGAGCAGGGGGAAAGGTGGATTTAGGGACAGGTTTCCCCAAAACACAAAAATCTGGCTGAAAGGTGGATTTAGGAGCGGACTCCCCCAAAACATGAAAAGCAGAGGGAAAGGTGGATTTAGGAATGGGCTCCCCAAAACACCAAGAGCAGGGAGAAAGGTGGATTTAGGGATGGACACCCCAAAACATAAAAACAGAGGGAAAAGTGGATTTAGGGATGGACTCCCCCCAAAACCACCAAAATCTGGGAGAAAGGTGGATTTAGGGATAGTACGCCAGGATTCACATTCCCTGTCTGCAGCAGAGCCCCAAAACCACCAAAAGCAGGGGGAAAAGTGGATTTAGGGACAGACCCTGTCCCTAAACCCCCTCTATCGCCCCTTTGTGCTCCTAAATATCCTTAACCGATCCCTCTGGCCTCTCCAAGGGATTTGGGATCCCTCCTCTCACATCCAAGGGACTTAGGATGCCTCCTCCTGTCCAATGGATTTGGGATCCCCCCGGCCCCCTCCAAGGGATTTGGGATCCTCCAGCCCCATCAGAGGGATTTGGGATCCCCCCCGCCCGTCCAAGGGATTTGAGATCCCCGCTGCCCATCCAAGGGATTTGGGATCCCTCCTCCCGTCCCAGGGATTTGGGACCCCGTGCCCATCCGCGGGGTTTGGGATGCCCCTGCCCGGGTGGATCAGCAGCGCTCTCTGCCCCTCGGTCCCGGCCCCCGCTTTGGGCGCGGGGAGCTCCGGGCAGCGCCGCGGGCCTGGAGCGGCTCAGAGTGGTCAGGGGAGGGGAAAGGGCTCCAGCTGGAGCGGGGAGCTCGGGCTGGGATCTTGGGAAGGAATTCCCGGCTGGGAGGGTGGGGAGGGGCTGGGCTGGAATTCCCGGAGCAGCTGTGGCTGCCCCTGGATCCCTGGGAATGACCAAGGCCAGGCTGGACATTGGGGCTTGGAGCCCCCTGGGACGGTGGGAGGTGTCCNCCTGCTCTGGGAGAGCTGGGAGTTTTCACATGGAGAAGGGAAAAATCCAGGGAATCCTCAGAGTCCCTGGAGGGGCTCCAGGAGAGCTGGAGAGGGACTGGGGACAAGGGATGGAGGGACAGGAGGCAGGGAATGGCTCCCACTGGGAAAGGGGAGCTTGGGAATGGATCTTGGGAAAGAATTGGTGTCTGGGAGGGTGGGGAGGGTCTGGGCTGGAATTCCCAGAGCAGCTGTGGCTGCCTCTGGATCCCTGGGAATGCCCAAGGCCAGGCTGGACACTGGGGCTTGGAGCAGCCTGGGACAGTGGGAGGTGTCCCTGCACGTGGATGGGATGGGAATAAAACCATCCTTAAGATCTCTTCCCACCCAAACCATTCTGTAATTCCCTGAATCCCAACCACCATCCCTGTTTTCTCAGTTGCTCCCTGCACCAGCACCGCGGGACAGAAATCCCCATGGACAGGAAAAGCAGGGATTCAAGGACACTTTTGAGGGAAAGAAACAACTTTGGGGCAGGGCTAAATGCCGGTGACAGCGACATTTCCCTCAACAGAGGCTCTCGGGCTCGGCCTCTCCTCTCTGGCCTTCCCCACACCCCAAAATTCCCTTGCCCTGGAAAACAGGAGCCCGGTCCCACTCTGGCACTGCCCGGGATTTGCAAATCCGATGTTGTTTGGGCTTCCTCTCCCAACGCTTTAAAGATTTACGGCCGGGTGGAGCCGCCCCGATGGCTTCACTGCTTTCCTCTGCTGACAGAAATCCATAAAATCCCGACCCGGCTCCAGCTTTTTTCCAGCCCAAACGCCCAGGGAATAAAATCCAAGACGATTCCCAGCTGGCTGAGTGCCACGAATGGAATCAAGTCTGGGTTATTATCGTTGTCATTAATTATTTTTTTTTTAATTATTTGCTGCCCTGCAGTGAAGAGAGGAGCTGCAGCTGAGGAGTCAGAGAATCCCAGAATTCCAGGATGGGTTGGGTTGGAAGGGGCTTAAAGCTCATGCCATTCCAGCCTCATCCATGGGCAGGGATGCCCCCCACTATCCCAGGGTGCTTCCAGCTGGTCTTGGACACTTCCAGGGGTCCAGGGGCAGCCACAGCTGCTCTGGGAATTCCATTCCTCACAGGGAACAATTTTCCCTTAAATCCCCTTGAACACAGTCCCAGAATCCCAGGATGGCTGAGCTGGGAAAAGATTCCCAAGATCGTCGAGTCCAAGCTGCGCCCAATCCCCAACCCAGAGCCTTGAGTGCCACATCCAGGAATTCCTTGGGCACTTCCAGGGATGGGGACGGAGAATGATCCACAGGAAATATCCTAATAAAGGATGGTGCATAGAAAAATATCGTATAAAAGGATGATCCATAGAAAAATATCCCAAAAAAGAAGGATCCACAGAAAAATATCTTAATAAAGGATGGTCCATAGAAAAAACTCCTATAAAAGGATGATTTACAGAAAAGTTCTTAAAAAAGGATGATCCATAGAAAGTATCCTAATAAAGGATGATCCACAAAACAATGTCCTAATAAAGGATGATCAAGGATGATCCACAGAAAAATATCCTATAAAAGCATGATCCATAGAAAAATATCCTATAAAAAGATGATTTACAGAAAAGATCTTAAAAAAGGATGATCCGTAGAAAAATAGCCTAGTAAAGGATGATCCATGGAATGTATCCTAATAAAGCATGATCCACAAAAGAATATCCTAATAAAGGATGGTCCACAGAAAAATATCCTAATAAAGCATGATCCATAGAAAAATATCCCAAAAAAGGAGGATCCACAGAAAAATATCTTAATAAAGGATGGTCCATAGAAAAATATCCTATAAAAGCATGATCCATGGAAAAACATCCCAAAAAAGAAGGATCCACAGAAAAATATCTTAATAAAGGATGGTCCACAGAAGAATATCCTATAAAAGGAGGATCCACAGAAAATGCCTTAATAAAGGATGATCCATAGAAAAACACCCTAGTAAAGGCTGATCCATAGAAAGTATCCTAAGAAAGGATGATCCACAAAAGAATGTCCTAATAAAGGATGGTCCACAGAAAAATATCCTATAAAAGCATGATCCATGGAAAAACATCCCAAAAAAGAAGGATCCACAGAAAAATATCTTAATAAAGGATGGTCCACAGAAGAATATCCTATAAAAGGAGGATCCACAGAAAATGCCTTAATAAAGGATGATCCATAGAAAAATACCCTAAAAAAAGGATGGTCCACAGAAACCCAAAACTTAATAAAGGGTGATCCACAAAAGAATATCCTAAAAAAGGATGATCCACAGAAAAATATCCTAAGGAAGGATGTTCCACAGTATCCTATAAATAAGGATCTTCCACAGTATCCTAAAAAATGATGATCCACAGAAAAATATCCTGTTAAAGCATGGCCCACAGCAAACGAGGAGCTGCACTGGGAGAAAACTTTCCCAAATTCCTCCTTTTGGCCTCGAAACCTGAGCTCAAGGCGCGGATTTTGTGTGGCGCGTTCCAAGGGCCACATTCCCGGCGCAGAACTCGGCACGGGACAGTTCTTCCACAGAATCCCAGAATCCCAAAATCTCCCAAGTGGGACAGACCCCCCCCAAGGATCATCTGGCCCAAATCCTTCCCTGCACAGGACACCCCAAAAATCCGCCCCACCCCTATTCCTGAGCGTTGCCCAAACCTCCCAAACTCTCTGGCACATCCCAGGGACATCTGGAATTTGGGACATTGGAATTTGGGACATTGAAATTTGGGAGTTTCAGCATTTAGGGAGTGACCAAACCCAGCCTGAGCTGCGGGAAGACTTTGCAAGAAACCGTCAAAGAGAGGGGAAAAAATAAAATGAGGGGGGGAAAAACCCAAATCCTTCGGGAAGTCAGCACCCTCCGAGGTCACTCTTGCATCTGATCTTTGTCCCGCTCGCTCTCCCGATCCGCTGCGTCTCAGGGTGGAACCCACGGAGTTCCCAGACTCAGCATTCCCTGAAGGCATCCCTGGTCAAGGCACGTTCCAACATGAGGCCCAGATCCCACACGGAGCAAGGCCCGGCTTCCCTAGGCTCGGTTCTAGCCAAACCGGGGCCTGCGTGCTCCTTCCAGGCTTCCCTACTCCCAAAGACTCTCCCAGCTCCAGCCTGGCTCCTCTGGCCACCAGAGGAGGTGGCCCAGGGGTCCCGTTGTCCCCAAAGCCACGTCCCCCCGCAGTGGAGCTGGGCCTGAAGGGCTGGAGGGCTTTGGAAGCCAAGGTCATGCCCAGGCAGGATGAAATAATTCCAGAACTATTCCCAGAGTGAGTCGAGCTTGTCTGGTGCTCGGAGTCGAGGAATAGTTCGGGCAGGAGAGGATCTTGGACATCTCCCACCAGATCAGGTTGCTCAGAGCCACATCCAGCCTGGCCTTGGATTGTTTCCAGGGATGGGACAGCCACCACCTCACTAAGGAACACCTCCCTGGGGTTTTCCACCCTCACTGGGAAGAAATTATTCCTTATTTACTCCAAATCAACCTTTTTTATCCATTTAAAACCATCCTCGTTGTCCTCTCCCTGCTGATGGCACAAGGAGCCAGCAAAGATCCTGGGGAACTTGGGAATTTTCCGGAGTTCTCAGTTCCAGAGGGGCTTTTTCTCCTTCCCAAGCCATTCCCAAAGCCCTGGGAGTCCCAGTTTAGCCGCAAAGACCCCGCTCAGAGAGCTCTGAGTGCTGATTGTGACCTTCCAGGACCTGAAGGGAAGCAACGGGAAACATGGAGAGAGGCTTCGGATAAGGGCTGGAAGGACAGGANCTTTAACCAAAAGTTGTTGGGTGGGTGGATGGATAACAATAATAACAAATATTATAGTAAATAATTTATATAAAATAATAAATAATAAATGATGAATAGTAATCATATTAAATAAATAATAATAAAATAACCCTTTCCCACCCAAACCATTACAGATTCTGGAGCCCCTCTGCTCTGGGAGAGTTGGGAGTGTTCACATGGAGGAGGGAAAAATCCAGGGAATCCTCAGAGCCCCTGAAGGGGCTCCAGGAGAGCTGGAGAGGGACTGGGGACAAGGAATCGAGGGACAGGAGGCAGGGAATGGCTCCCACTGGGAAAGGGGAGCTTGGGCTGGGATGTTGGGCAGGAATTGGTGTCTGGGAGGGTGGGGAGGGTCTGGAATGGAATTCCCAGAGCATCTGGAGCTGCCCCTGGATCCCTGGGAATGTCCAAGGCCAGGCTGGACACTGGGGCTTGGAGCACCCTGGGATCAGGGAACGTGTCCCTGCCATGGATGAGGCTGGAACAGCAGAGGCTTTAAGGTCCTTCCCACCCAAACCATTCCATGATTCCCTTCCTCTGCTCCGTGATCTCCTCCCTTTCCCCAGCGCCAGCAGGACTTCTGTTTGCTCTTAAAACCTCCGATTATTTTCTGGGGCCCCAATTCCAGTAAAAAAATTCCTGTTTTTTGACCCCTGATCCAGCTTTTTCCCCATGGAAAGCCTGGAGGAGGGAAAGCAACGCGGGGACCTCTCTCCCAGCCTGACCCAGTTTCAGGCACAGCTCAGACACGGGTGAGTCACAGCCAGGGCGAGTTTGAATTCCAAAGGGTCATGGAAAAGCAAGGGAGATGAACACAGGAATGATTAAATCTGATCCACCTGGGGGGTTTTAACCAACTCAGAGCTTCTGGGTGGTACAAGGACCATTCCCAAATCCACTGGGATGGGTCAGGAACAAGACCTGGCTTAAGTTCCACAAGCCCTTTCCTGCTTATCCTACAACGTCTCCATCGCTGCGTGTGGGGGGACAAAATCCCTCTCTGGTGTTTCCACGGAATGGTGTTCCTGGTGTGTAGATCAGGGACACGACCACGCTGAACCTGACTCAAATTCCCAGATCCAGCATGGTGGGAGATGGGATTTACTCCACATGGAGCAGGACTATTGGCATCCTCCAGTATCCAGCCCTCCTGGCACTAACCCTGGAATTCCAGAGGTTTTCTTTAGGACGCAACCCTCCCCCACTCCCTTAGCAATTCCAAGTTTCTCAAATCTTGGGATTACTCATTTTCCTGGGACAGGTGAAGCCCAGGGCTTGGCGTTCACCTGAAGGGGAGCTCCGCAGTGACACATTCCCGATCCAGCTGCAAACGGGGAAAAGGAAGATTCCCACCTGGCTGGCTCAGGGAACCCACCTGGGAATGTGACTCAGCCCAGCAGCCGGATCTGAGCGAGCCCCAAACCCGCACACGCGGCTGGCTCCGGGAGCCGCAGCTCCGAGGCTCGCAAGCTTCTCCCGTTTCCCTAAAATCCAGCACCCTGCACAATTCCAGGAGCTTATGCCAAAACCTACACCCCAAATCCTCATTCCACATCTCCATGCCTTGCCCTGCGCAGCTCTGGACCCCGCAGCGGGTGCTCACTTTCGTTCCCATGGGATTCCACTCGGGAGTTTTCCGCTGTTTTGCCTCTCCGAGGTTTCGGGTGGCCCCTGGCCAAAATCCGGGAGAGTTTCACCTGCACGGGTGGGAGGAGGTGAGAGAGAACCCGGCCCAGCCCAAGGGCCTGTTCCAGGATGGGACACCCCAAAGTCCTCAAGGGCAAAAGGAGGTGGAAAATCCCACCGCTCCCCCAAAACCACTGAGGGAAGCTCCTGGCAAAGATGAAGGGAGCCAAGGAATGGGAGCACTGGGATCTGCTCCCAGCTCGAGGGGCTGAAAGTTTGTTGGGATGCAGGATGAGGAATTGTCCCCTTCCCTGCCATGTCCGTTCATTCCTTAGCCATCGGGAAAACTCCAGGTCCTTCTACATTTTCTAAAAAATTTCATCTTTTCTTGGTTTGTGCTGGAATTTGAGCTTCTTCCAAATTAAGAGGAGACGGTGCAGGACAAGCATAGGACAAACATTCCCTGGCTGCCTTCTCCCAGTTTTTGGCCATCCGCAGCCTAAGGAATCCTGATGAGATCACAGAGGGATCAGTGTGTGATCACACGATTAGCATGGAATGAGTTGGGTGGGAAGGGATCAGAAAATCCCATCCCATTCCAACCCCATCCATGGGCAGGGACATCTCCCACTATCCCGGGGGGCTCCAGCCTGGCCTCGGACATTCCCAGGGATCCAGGGCAGCCCCAGCTCCTCTGATAATTCCAGCCCAGCCCCTCCCCACCCTCCCAGACAGCAATTCCTGCCCAAGCTTCCAGCCCAAGCTCCCCAGTGGGAGCCATTCCCTGGCTCCTGTCCCTCCATGGACCTCTTCCTTCCACTGTCCTGCCTCTGCAAACTCCAGGGATTTGACACCTGTCTGGTGCCACCCGGGAGATACAAACAGCCGGCAGGTTTGACTTGGACTGGGAATTTCTGTGTTCCAGGTAAATAAAGGGGGAACAGCCGGCAGTGCTGGCATCGGGATGGACAAGGAGGGGCTGAGACAGGTTAAGGGGAAGGGGAAAATCCCAAGAGACGTGGAAGAGAAAAATGCACGCACATTTTCTGCCTCTGTTTCAATAAACAATGAGAATAATAAAATGAAAAAAACCCAACAAACAGGCAGTTCAGGAAACCTGAAATTTGGGTTTGTACATTTTAACCCCTTCAAAGCATAAATTTAATCTGATCTTGTGCTACTCAACCATCCAGACCAGTCCAAATCCAGACCAGTCCAAGTCCAGACCAGTCCAAATCCAGACCGGTTCAGGACATGATTCTTCTGCTCTGCAGCCAAAAGGATTAGAAATAACCCCGAATAACCCAATCTCTTCCATTTTCCAAGTGGAAAAACCAATAAGGGAAAATAATTTCATGGAGACCACAGAGAGAAGTTGAAGTCCTTAATTCCAATTCTTAAAATTTAATATTTGCAAAAGATCGGAATTTAATCTAAAAAATTTGTCTAGAATTGAAGAATTAAGCAGGAAAAAGCTGACTTGGAAAAGGGCACAGGGAAAGTATAATTTATTTCATTATATTTTCCCAACCCATAATCAGAAATATTTTTGATCCTATTGAGTAAAACCATTTTTTGAGAGGAAGATTTTGAACCTAAATTTCACGTTTCTCTTCAATCCCGTTTCCCTAAATTTCAGGCTTGGTTTAAAACCAAAACCAGCCCAAGTTTTGTTTTCAGGCTCGACATAAATGACATTAAAACCTCTCAAAGGTGTTCCCAGGGGCCTTTAAGATGAGAGAGATTTTTTTTTTTTAATCCTCTCACTTGGGTCACTTCCAGACCCGGAAAAACTCGTTCCGAGTGAAAAACGAGGAGGGTGAATTTGTTGCCAGGAAAACACGGCCAAAATAAGCCAAACCCACCCAAGACTTCCAGAGGGGCTTCAGAGCCCGGATTCATCCCAGTTCTCCACCAAGGAATGATTTTCATCCCCTTCCCGCAGAGGCCCTCAAGCCAGCACTGGGATTCTCCGCGGGATTCCTCCCGTGGGTCACGGCTCCCTTCCCCGGCACGGAACGGGCACGTTGGGAATGCTGGAGGTGACATTCGTCACCTTCTCCTCAGAGGGAACGTTTGCCCGAGGTGCAGATGTTCGGGCTGGGCCGGGCCGGGTGTTTTCCAGTGGGTTCCAGTCCCTATCGGCTTCTCCCATTTAACAAACCGGTGTTAAACCAGTTCACAGCAGGTGTGGCTCCTGCAAGGAATTCCTCTGGCTGTGGGAAACTTGCGCGGAGGAACAGTTTTGGGGTGGCGTGTCCAGGCACGCAGGGAGCCTGTCCCCAATGTCCCATGGAAGTGGCGGATCCAGGATTGCCTCGCCCCGAGCAGCACCCGGTGGGACCCAAGGGAAGCTCTGGAACTGCAGAAGAGCAGCCAGTGGGTTGGGAGGGATTGGGAGACTCCTTGGCAAGGAGATGACGGGAGAATCTTCCATGGAAGGCCCAGGATCTTCCTGGTTTAGGGTTTTCCACGTCTCTTTTCCCTACTGTCTTCCTGGGCAAATCCCTGCCGGCTGCTTCAGCTCCAGAGGATTGAAGAATCCAAGAAACTTGTCGGTCCCCAAATTGCCACCTCCTCTCTCATCCCTGCTCCACCATCCAGGTGTCAAACACGGGAAGGAAGTGTCTCCAGGACCATGTTCTCCCAATATCCAGGACAGATGCATGGCTCAGGAAGGCTGGACACAGCTCTGGTTGTCCTAATCCAGAGGTTCCTGGATTCCAACAGGTCATGAGATCCCGCTCCTTCCCCTCCTGCATCCCTCAGTTTGCGTATTTGAAACCCCAAATCACTTCCCAACAGAGAGTGGGGATAATCCAAAATCCAGCCCTTCTGTCCCCCTGTGGATGACAAACCTCTCAGAACGAGGGGTTTGTGATGTCCGGCTCCAAATGCAACAAGGCCCCAACCAGGGAATCATGGAATGGTTTGGGATGGAAGGGACCTTGAGGACCATCTCGTCCCAACCCCTGCCATGGGCAGGGATACTCTCCACTAGAGCTGGAATTAGGACATTCCACACGATCTTTGATGGAACCTCCAGGCACTCCCAAAATACAGGTGAAATATTTATTGGTTCTGGAGGGGCCTCCAGGGGAGATGGAGAGGGGCTCTCGGTCAGGAATTGTAGAGGTGGGACAAGGGGGAATGGTTTCCCACTGACTGAGATGGGATGGTTTAGACAGGATGTTGGGAAGGAATCCCATCTGGGAGGTTGGGGAGGGGCTGGGCTGGAATTCCCAGAGCAGCTGTGGCTGCCCCTGGATCCCTGGAAGTGTCCAAGGCCAGGCTGGACAGGACTTGGAGCACCTTGGGATAGTGGGAGGTGTTCCTGCCCGTGGAATGGGGTGGGATTGGATGGGATTTAAGGTCCCTTCTGCCCCAAACCATTCCATGGCTCTACATCCTTCCAGTGCCTGATCCACTGCCTTGTCACATCCCAGGACAACCATCCCAAAAGCACCTGGTCCATCCCCCGTGGACATCCCTGGCCTTGGAACCAGCTCCCCACCCTGACTAAAGCTGCAGACAAGGCTGCTGTGGCCACGAGTAGAATTTCAGTCATGGCAAACCATCAGATCCCACAACCACTGATTTTCGGGCGCCGATCTTCCCTTTAAATCCACAAATCTCCCTTTAAATCCGACTCCTCTGGGAAACACCGCCACAACAGCATTGAGCTGGTGGCCAAGTGCCCACCTGGTGTTAAAAGTCCAACTCATCCCAGATCTAGAGCTCTAAACCCATCAGGCCCAGGCGAGATCTGGGCAATCACAGCCTCTCTGAGGAACTGGCACCTCTTTTGTCCCTCCCGTGTTCCCGAGAAGCCGAACGAGTTCCTCGGGAATTTCCGTGCTCCTGGGTTATGCAGAGCTGCTGCTTTCATGTCCTCAATTCCCTGCGCTCAGCACCCGCGTCCTGATCCCGGCTGGAGCAGAACAGCGCTCGGAGGTGGGATCCTCGCCGGAGGCTTTGCAGCGAGCTCCCTTTTTGCAGCTTAAGCTCTTTTTGTGCCCTCCGCTAAGCCGGGTTTAAATCTCCAGCCTCTCTCTGCTCCCTGGGCTCAAAGGCGGAGCTGTTCTGTACATTAAATTATGGGGTTGGACCTGAAAGGTGTCACGGATCTGCCCCCAGCACTCCTTTGTCCTGGTGAGACGAGGGAATTCCATGGAAGGGAACCTCCCTCTGCTCCCGGAATGAGCTCCATGACCCGTCCTTGAACCTTTAGAGTGAGAATTCCTGGGACGTTCCCACCTCCAGGAAGCAGCTGTAGAGGTCTAAAATAGTTTGGGTTGGAGGGACCTTGAAGATCTTCTCCTTCCACCCCATTCCCCCATTCCATGGGCAGGGACTCCCTTCCCTATCCCAGACTGCCCCAAGCCCCAATGTCCAGCCTGGCCTTGGACACTTCCAGGGATCCAGGGGCAGCCACAGCTTCCCTGGTTGTGCTGAACCCCCTTTTCCCAAAATACCTCTTATTATGGATTTTTCCTCCTCACGTTCCACATCCCTGCAGGCATGCAGGGACACTAATCCCTACGGGATTTTACGGTGTCAACCCCCCTGCTTCTGCAGGAAAAACCCCTTCTGTCCTGCGGCAGACGGAGAATCCCTCTCGTGCCAACGTCAGGTGCGCGGGCACCCACGCTACCCTCTTAAATCCAGCTGGATTTCACGGATTTTCCACGGCTAACTCGAGGACAAATAAAAGCTGCTACTGAGAGAAAACCTCCGGAGAGCTGAGGGCACAGAGCGGAGCGGGAATAACGGAACCCCAGGAGCTCCGGGACGGGGCTGGAGCCCGCCGGGTCCCCGCGGGTGGCGGGGCCGGGCCAGCGCTGTCCATGGTACCGAGCGCCGCGGGGGCTGCCCCGACGAGCCCCGGGGCTGCCGCGGGGCTCAGCGCCCTTCCCGGGTTTCCCAGGGTCGAGGAGAAGGGGGATGGCACCATTGGGAAGTGCACGGAGGGCTGAGATTTCCCTAAGTTGAGTGCTTAGCTCTCAGGTGACCGTAATTCCTGAACCCTGGAATGAGTTGTGTGGGAAGGGAATTTCAAAAGCATTCAGGGCCACCACCATCCATGGGCAGGGGCACCTCCCACTGTCCCAGGTGGATGCAAGCCCCGATGTCCAACCTGGCCTTGGACACTGCCAGGGATCCAGGGCAGCTCCAGATGCTCTGGGAATTCCAGCCCAGCCAGCAATTCCTTCCCAAGATCCCAGCCGAAGCTCACCTTTCCCAGTGGAAGCCATTCCATTCCCTGCCTCCTGTCCCTCCAGTCCTTGTCCCCAGTCCCTCTCCAGCCCTCCTGGAGCCCCTTCAGGGACTCTGAGGATTCCCTGGGGTTTTCCCTTCTCCAGGGGAACATTCCCAGCTCTCTCAGCATTTTCCCAGAGCAGAGGGGTTCCAGAATCCTGGAATGGTTTGGGTGGGAAGGGACTCTAAGGATCAACCCTTTCCCAACCCCATCCATGGGCAGGGACACCTCCCACTATCCCAGGCTGCTGCAAGCCCCAATGTCCAGCCTGGCCTTGGGCATTCCCAGGGATCCAGGGGCAGCCACAGCTGCTCTGGGAATTCCAGCACAGACCCTCCCCACCCTCCCAGACAGCAATTCCTGCCCAAGATCCCAACCCAAGCTCCCCTTTCCCAGTGGGAGCCATTCCCTGCCTCCTGTCCCTCCATCCCTTGTCCCCAGTCCCTCTCCAGCTCTCCTGGAGCCCCTCCAGGCCCTGCAAGGGGCTCGGAGCTCTCCTTGGATTTTTCCCTTCTCCAGGTGGAACAAGCTGAATTCTCATCAGGATCTGCTCTGAGGACCTTAAAAATGAAATAAACTTCTGAAAGGCCCCAAAGCACAAAGAGTCACGAAGAGCTTTCTTTCAGGACCAAAGGCAAGGCAGCTTTCGTGGAAAAGCCTGACAAAATGACCATTCCCATTAAACGACCACGCTTCCCACACATGGAAAGCTGGAGCTGCTTTGGCAACGTCCCCGAATCTCTGCTGAACTTTCAGTCGGAAATTACTGAATATGAGAGCTGAGAGCCGGGATGGTGCCGAAAAACAGCCGAGGTCTCTGAGCCCAGCAAGGGAGAGCTGAGGGGAGCAGGAGCCAAGGACAACGTCCTGTCCCTCCAGAAGGGCCGTGGGACATCAGGGTTGTCCCAGGAGAGGCCGGCTGGGAACTCCCCATCCCAGAGGGGGAGATTACCAGAGGACAAGGAGAGGCGAGGGTAGATCTGAAGACACCTTCATTGTCCCTCATTTCTGTGCAAATCCTGTTTAGGATGTGATGTCCCTGAATCCCTGGAAGTGTCCAAGGCCAGGTTGGACCGGGCTTGGATCCACCTGGGATAGTGGGAGGTGTCCCATAGCAGGGGTGGGACTGGATGAGCTTTAAGCTCCCTCCCAACCCATCCCATTCCACGATCCCACTTTACACATGACCAACACGCTCTTCTCACTCAGGAGTCTCAGAAGAGCTGAAAAGAAATCCCAAATCTTCTGGATCCCCAAATTCCTACAGATTACCTAAAACCTTCCCTTCTGCCGCAGCCAAACCATCATCTCCGAGCAGCTCCCAGTCAAACTGGTCCAACAATCAGATTCCAAAAGTGTTCCCAGATCTTTCTGGAGCCTGAGGGAGGACAGCCACAACTCTCCAATGCTCCCGGCCCACAGCCAGTGTCCAGAACTGCATCCACCACTTTTCCAGCCCTTGATTCATCCCCCAAAACCTCCTCCAACCAAACCCCAGCTCTCCCAATCCTGCTCTTCCGGGCGCCTTCCCCAGAGATCCCACCTGGGATTTCCCGGTTTTATTCCCCACTCTCATGTGAAAGAATTCCTTCCCGATATCCCATCTCTCCCCGCCCTCTGGCAGTGGGAAGCCATTCCCTGGATCCTGTCCCTCCAGCCCTTGTCCCCAGTCCTTCTCCAGGTTTCCTGCAGCTCCTTCAGGCCCTGCAAGGTCACAGCGAGGTCACCCCAAACCTTCTCCTCTCCAGGCTGGACATTCCCAACTCTCCCAGCCTTTCTTCCCAGCAGAGCTGCTCCATCCCTCTGATCTCCCTGGTGCCTCCTCCAGCAGCTCCACGTCCTTCCTGTGCCGGAGCCAGACAGATCCCAGTCCAACAAACTCTGCTTTTAAACCCAAACCTGGCTTAAATCGGTAGGAATTGGCTGAAGTGAAAACAAGCCCGAAAATGAGGTAGGTGTCCACAGCGTGTTTTCCACCTGTTTTCCTAAATCGCCACATGTTTCTCACGGAGCCAAAGCCTCATTTACGTGACCCTGGGCAAATCCCAGCACCTCCCTCTGCTTTGTGTTTCTCCCCCAAGGAGAGGGGAGAGTGCTGCACCCGCTCCTGTGAACTGCTCCGGGATTTATGGAGGAGGAGGGCGACATGAAACGGGGCAAGGAGGAATTATTTCACCTCGGCATTCCCCAAAAAAAAAAAAAAAAAAAAAAAAAAAAAAAAGAAAAAGGTCGAGTTCTCCACTCTTTTACTGGCATTTTGTGACTTAGCAGAAGCAAGGGTTTAGGGACCAATAAAAGCCGAGTTCAAGCGTTCTCAGCTCATTACACATTTTCCCAATGTCTTTGCAGACGCAATTAAAGCGAAGCACCCTAAAATTAACTGGTTTCCAACACTGGAAACCTTTATTTCCTCCCTTCCCTGTCTAATTAGTGCCGTGCAGTCCAAAGGGAGCAGAACTCCAATTTGTAAGTGAAACTAGGCCGAGATTAAAACCACACTCGGCAATAATGGCCCGGTGCTCCTGTAATGCCTCCTGCCTTCAAAGGGCCGAGCCGGGCTGAGCTCATTAATTCTCACAGGTTGGTAATTTGGGGTTATTAACCTCGGTTTACAGCCAGATCCTACAGAGGTGGAAGTGATTTGCCCACAGGCACCGACTCAAAGCTCGGGACCGTACCTGGACTTGGGGGAGCTGCGGAGTTGGGGACCCTCCGGGATTCCAGAGGGGAGCTCAGCGCTGGCAGGGCCAGGAGAGAGATCCTAAAAGGGATTTAGGGTCGGCTGTAAAGCTTTGAAAACCGGAGGGGGATGTGGGAGCACCAAGCTCAGCGGGAGTTGCGCAAGAGCCTCGCCTTGCTCGCCATTCCTAACGCCAGGAATATCAAAGCTTTCCTGTTTGGGGCTCCGTGGTGGATTTTCCTGCCAGGCTTCAGGCCCTGCTGCCTTCCAAGGGGCCTCTCTGGAGGCTGGCTGCCTTTGGAGACTGCCAGGATAAATCACCGGGAAGAACGCTCCCCCACGAGGGTCTGCACAGCCAAATCCAGCGTGTTTATCCATGCGTGTCCAAGATTTCTCTCTCACACCCCGGCTCACCTGCTGTGTCACCCCAGGGGCACCAAACCCCACGGAAAATCTCCATTTTTAGTGAAAATTCCCAACCCCAAGGCATCGGGACACGGTCAGAGGTGTCTCAGCCCGTGTCCTGAGCCCCTGCCTGGGGGCACCACCACGGCCCGGTCCGTGGGTGTTTCCATCCCATGCCCCACATCTGGCAGATTCCCATAATAAGCAGGACCAGGAGGCAAAACTCCCGCAAGCCCTTCCCAAATAACAGCTGAAATGTCAGCGAGCATTCCCTGGACCTAGGAAACCCCACCCTGCAAATCCTGCCTGCCCTTCCCGACGGCAGACATGGAGAGGTGCTCACCCCCCCCTTTTATTTTTGGAGAAACTCCTCATCGAGGGAAAAAAAAAAATCAAAAATCCATCAGATCCAAGCCTGAAGCTCCAGAGGGCAAGAGTGAGCATGACTCCAGAGCCTTGGGATTGGGACACTCCCCTGGGAGTGGGGAGACCTGAATTCCAGTCGCCAGCACCAGGGGTTGTTTCGTTTTCCAAACATCAACAATCCTTGGAGCAGGAGCCGGAGCTCCGGCTGCTCCGCCGGCTCCCAGGTGAATTTCCCGGAGCGCCAACACAGCCAGCCTTGCTTGTTCTTTCTTGCTGACCCACTGAATCCCGGTTTTCCCTCTGCCAGGCAGGATGGCTTTCCCAAAATGGGAAAAAAGGGTGCAAGGAGGCACCTGCCACTGCACCACTCCGGGCGGGAGATGTGGCTTGGCCTTTTCCCGAGGGAAAAGGACCTGAGCCTGCTGCATTTCCCACGTGTTGGGGCTGGTGACTGCTGACAGCAGGAGAATCTCAACCCCTAGATCACTTTTTGGGATCAAAAGGGTTTCCATGCTCCACGTGCTGCCCTTGCCTTAAATTCCAGGGCTCCGAAGGTTTAGGGAGCACTCTGGGAGGGGGAAAGGATCAAATTTGTCACAATGACATAAAAATTGGGACAATTCCACTCTTCTCCATTTGTGGAGGCATTTGTGGCATCGCCTCCGGCCCATGGATGTTCGGTTGCCTCTTCCATGGCTTTCCGGGAGCACGATGGGAAGCGGTGGAGGAGAGACCGGAGGTGTTCCACTTCTCCATCCCTCAGAAGATGGCGAGAGGAGGCTACGGAGCGAGGAGAGGGGTCAGGATAGCCCAAACACCCCTGGGCACCCGCCCCGACCTCCGGCACGAGCCGCGGGAAACCCGTCCCGAGGCACAGGAGCAAATCCTTCTCCTCCAGGGAGCCGCAGACTCGGGAATTTTTCAGGATGGGCGGATTGTTTTGGGAACTGGGGCCTGTGTGAACACCCCGAAAAGGCTCTCAGAGTGTGGGGAGGGAAAGGCAGGCACGGTCTCACACACACCTCACACCCACACACCTCCAAATATTCCTTTCTCACGCCCCCGGACCGATCCGTCTCCCACAGGGACACTATCACGGCTTCGGGATCTCATTCCCAAGTCCTCTCCCTCTCCCAGCCACGTGCACACGTTTCCCCCTTCTCCTGCCCAGATGCTGGCTCAGGTCCCTCTCCGCAGCAGGTTCATCTCCCTGGATCCATCCAAGCAGGATTTGGAAGGTCCTAGGAAATGTTGTGGGGAAATTTAATCATTTGGAAGATCCTAGGAAAAGATCCAGGGGAATTTAACAAGAGGAACCATTTTGAAGAAGCTTGGATGATCCTAGGAAAAGTTCCAGGGGAATTTAACAAGAGGACCCATCCCACCAGAGGTTTGGAAGATCCTAAGAAAATGTTCTCAGGGAGTTTAATAAGAGGAACAATTTGGAAGATCCTGGAGAAAATTCCAGAGGAAGTGGATCAGAGGAACAAACTCAGAGTGAAAATGAGCAGACCAGACAAACCCTACAAGCTGGGTGGATGCAACGGGAGAAATCTTGGAAGGATATTTTGGGAATATCGATACGCATTTAGGTGTGGGGACACTTCCATGCACGTGGCCACCATTCCTACATGGATGGCAGAGAAGCTCATCCATGGAAATTCTCAGTCCTGAGGGGCTGTTCCCCAGTTTTCCAGCTTGGGAGTCCAAACCTTGCTCCAGAAAACCAAAGAAGTTTTCAAGGAAACCAAAATTCCTGCTGGGACACAGCTCCCAGCCCAGGAGCTGAGGCTTCTCTTCCAGCCTCCCTCCTCTCCAGAGCTCCACAGGGTTTGGAGCTTCCCGGTGTCCTGGAGCTGCCTCCCACCCTTGTTCCCACGGCACCATTCCAGTGGGATGAAAGGGAGAATCAGGAGGAAACCCCAAGCCAGCTCTGAGCAATTCCCATGGAAATGAGGATTCAGTTCCCTTTTTTTGGGGGGAAGGAAGGGTCAGGGTGACAGGTGTGACCCCCCCACCAGTGGGATCCACTCCTCTGGCACCAATCCCAGCTCTGTTTTCCCTTCAGGCTGGTTTGGGAAGTGGGAATTTGTTTTTTTGGGATCATCAGGTGTCCAATAGACCCTCAATCAGATTCCTCACTTTGTGCCAGCAGAAAACTTCCCAAAATTCAGCCGGCAGAGCCCTGGAAGGACAAGGGCAGAGCCAGGTTTTCTCTAATCCAGCTCTCCACACAAATTCCCTGGGATGAGACATTCCATGAGGACAATCCCTGTCGGCAACAGCCCCTCTCCCAAAGGAGAGAGCCGCATTCCCAAAAAATATCTTGCTCTTTCCTAGCAGGAGTTAGAAACTCTTCCAAACTGGGAATGGAGGGATCTGACTGGGAATGGAGGGACTTGACTGGGAATGGAGGGATCCGAACCCAAAAATTTATTTGATTTGAAATAATTTCTCACTCTAAGGAGTAAAAGAAGGGAAGATCCCTAAATCCAACTGCAGCCCGTGCTGAGTGTCCATCCAAAGGCTTTTCCCACGTGCCCCGTTTCCACACGGAATGACAGCAGGAACACAGCACCCACTGGACATATTCCCAAAATAGCAGGATGGAGAATTCAGGCCTTACTGACTCTGGGAGGGAACTGAAGCCTGAAAAAAAAAAAACCAAAACAAAAATCAAAACATCTGACAAAAACCCCAAAAAAACCATCTGACACTACCGGAGTTTCCAAACTGCTGAGGAGATTCCAAAGGTGGATTTTCCCAACCTCTGCCACCGCAGACCACAAATCCTGGCTGATATTTTTCAGCACGGGGTGAGTGTGGTCCCCTGATCTCCCTAATTATTATCAGCCTGCTTCCCAAATCCCAAGTTTTCTTTTCCAGCTCCTGCTGGATCTTTTGGGAGCATTTCCCAGGAAAAAATCCACTCATTCCCATCTCCTGATCTCCCTAATTATCAGCCTGCTTCCCAAATCCCAGGCTTTCCCTACAGGCTCCTGATGAAATTTTGGGAGTATCACCTACGAATAAATCCACTCATTTCCATCTCCTGATATCCCTAATTATTATCAGCCTGCTTCCCAAATCCCAAGTTTTCCCTATCAATTCCTGCTGAATCTTTTGGGAGCATTTCCCACGAACATATCCACTCATTCCCACCTCCTGATCTCCCTAATTATCAGCCTTCTTCCCAAATCCCAGGCTTTTCCTACCGGCTCCTGGATGAAATTTTGGGAGCATCTCCTACAAAACCTTTCCCACCTCCTGATCTCACTAATTATCAGCCTGCTTCCCAAATCCCAGGCTTTCCCTACCAGCTCCTGCTGGAACTTTTGGAAGCACCTCCCAGGAACAAATCCACACAATCCCAGCTCCAACAGCCCCTCCCCTCCGCCTCCTTTTCGTGGTGTTTTCCTGCCAATCCCGCCGTGTGCCAAGGGCCCCGCCGCTCCCTGGCTAATTGATTTCCCGGGAATCGCGGCGGGGGCTCGGCACGTTGGATCCGCTCCCGTCTCCCTCCCCTTTTCCCGAGGCACGCTCGCTCGGGGAGCGGGAAATGCCTCCCCGCTGATCAGGCCCAGCTGGGCTCCATGTGGGGAAGGAAACCGCAGGCGAGATAAGAGATAAGGGCCGTGCCCGGGGAGAGCCCTCCCGGCCCGGGGTCATCGGCTCCTCATCCCTCGGGAGCTTCTGGAAGTGCTCCTCTTCCCAGGGATCCCTCGGGGGGACCTGCCCCACGCCGTGCCGCCGAAGGCGGGTTCGGAGCGGGAGGAAGGAGCGAGGTGGAGGTTGGTTTGTTGGGATTTTCGGGTGTGTTTGCGGCTGGGCTGCGGGGGTGTCCAACCCCACCCCGGAGCTCGTCCCAAAGGTTTGGGATGGTCGCTTGAGGTGCCTGCCAGCTCCAGGTGTCCTCTGGAATGTTCAAACCGTCCACCACCACCATCCAAACCATCCACCATCATTGTCTGAACATCAACCACCATCTGAACATCCACCACCACTGTCTGAATATCAGCCACCACCATCTCAACCTTCAACCACCACCTGAACATCCACCACCACCATCCAACCATCCACCACCACTGTCTGAACATCAACCACCACAGTCCAAACCATCCACCACCACTGTCTGAACATCAACCACCATCCAACCATCCACCACCACTGTCTGAACATCAACCACCATCCAACCATCCACCACCACTGTCTGAACATCCACCACCATCCAACCATCCACCACCACTGTCTGAACATCCACCACCATCCAACCATCCACCACCACTGTCTGAACATC